>APFE030788587.1:234297-257089 GCA_000404065.3 Pinus taeda
GAGAGCAGCACTGATGAAGGGGGGATGAAGAATTTGCAGAGTCAAAGTTTCCACATAGTATTAATCCTAAGGATTATGAGAGCAACACTGATGAAAGGGGGGATGACGAATTTGCACAGTCAAAGTTTCCACATATTCCTAATCCTAAGGATTATGAGAGCAACACTGATGAAGGGACGAATGAAGAATTTGCAGAGTCAAAGTTTCCACATATTCCTAATTCTAAGGGTTATGAGAGCACCACTGATGAAGGGGAGGGTGAGGATGAATAATTTATAGTAAATAGAGATTCAAAGTTTCCACTTAGTCCTCATCCTAAGGATTGTGAGAGCACCACTAGCGCAGGGTAGGATGAAGAATTTCCATTAAATAGAAATTCAAAGTTTCCACTTGTTCCTAATCCCAAGGATTATGAAACAACCACTCATTAAGGGGAGGATGAAGAATTTCGTGCAAATGATAATTTGACTATGAATAAAGAGTCATATTTTCCACTTAGTCATAATCCTAACGATTATGCGAGCACCAGTGATGAAGGGGAGGATGAAGAGTTTCTTGCAAATGATAATTTTAGAAGTACAAATGTCAATAATGCATTTTCTCTAAGTGAGTGTTTCAAAGGTAGTCGCGGTGATGATGAATTGAGTCCTCCAAGGGAGGTTTTCAAAAGTAGGGATGAAGATGGTGAAGAATTTCGTCTGAGTCAAGATTTCAAAAGTGAAAATGTGGATAGTGAAGAATTTCCTTCATGTGAGGATGGTAATGAATATTTTCCAGGAAATGACGGTGATGAATTTTCTAACTATCTTCGTCAGTATAATATTCCTCCTATTGATGATGAAAATGCTTTTGTAGATAATAATGAAATGAGGGATACGTTGCAAGCAAATATTGTATATAGGAGTAAGAGTAGGCATTTTCATATCAATAAAAAATATTCCAGTTATATAAGGGTTAGGACATAATATCTCACAAGTAGAAGTTTTGTCAGTGATTTAATTTCAAGTGAATGTTGTCGAAAGGATTGCTTGAAACATATGGATTTCAAGTTTTCTTTAGAGCAAAGGAAGAAATATTTGTCAATAAATAAAAGCATGCAAAATTCATTTTAGTGGGTCGCATGCAATCTACACTAGCAGGTTATGATTATCATATTGGGAATGTATTGATAAGTAGGAAGGCTTTCAAAATGTTACATTCGGTTGGTAATTTTCGTTTGTCAAGAATCCAAGAAAGGCTGGAAAAAGGCCCTACATATTATTCATAAGTACATTATAAAAGAGAGGTTGGACCATTAACAATTACTGCAATGTCATGGATGAAAAACTTCTTTTCAAAGCATGGAGAGTGTATGCCAAATAAAGACACAATACATATTCCAGATAATTTCCCAAGACGAGAAATCTACAACTTATACAGATAATATGCAGAAGGTGTCGAAGGATATGATAATTTTATTACATACTCATATTTTACAAGGATATGGAGGAACGAATTCAATAATGTTCATATTCTTAAGAAGACAAGGATGGGGATTTGTAGTACATGTGCTTCTCTTAAATAAAAAAGAGATAGATTAAAAGGGGAAGAAAGAGGTATGCATTCATAACATTATTTTTAAAAATTGGATAGTTATCAAATATGAAAATATATTTATTAATAGATTTTTTATTTTTATTTTATGTGCAAATTTCATTGTCAAAGCACTTCAAGAGCATCATAATCAACAAACAAGTGAAATACAAAAATTGTATAAACATAGAAAAAAGTGTTATGATAATTAAAATAAATATTTGGGTTTGATAATTGATGGTATGGACCAAAAGAAAACACTTCTACCACATTTTGTCCGTACAACAAAAAATTTACAAGAAGAAAATTTTATTCAATTTCACTTGGTTGACTGTATGGTCTTTAATGGGAAGATGTTGCCAAGGGTTTACTTCATAACTCCAAATATTCATAATGACACAAATATACCATAACTATAATCCATGATGTTCTTTCTCATTGGTCTGGTATTCTTCTTGAAGTTTTGTATCTGCAATTGGACAACACAAGCCGTGAAAATAAAAGTCAAGTTTTTTTTGGATATCTAAACATGCTTGTTCAATTGAGAATTTTTAAAAAGATAAAGGTTGGTTTCCTTCTTATTGGGCATAGTCATGACTATATTGATAAGATGTTTAGTCGTATTTCAATAACATTGAGGAGGAAGAATGTTGGGAGTCTTCCATCATTAATTTAATGTATTAATAAAGCATATATTCCAGAGCCTGCTTTTCATGTGTTGGAAGAAACTATTGACATGCGAAGGTTTATTTTGGGATCGCATGGTGAGGAGAAATGCATTGAACAACTTAATGACATTAGCTTCCAACATCAATTTCGTATGAAAAAAATTGATGGCAAAACAATTATATGGGGCAAGAAGTATTCAACTGTTGCAGAATGGGGGTCGTCATCAGGTTTAGCATTTTTGAAGTTCATTCCAGATCATCCAATATTTGCATCAAAGGTAATATTATTACAATCAGTCGCTGAACTTAATAATGCACGAAGGCATAAGAGAGAGATAAATTATTTTGAATGTCTGGAAGAAATAAAAAAATGTATTAGAGATACGTATGACTACTTTGACATTGCTGATTCAGTTTGGTGGGAGTCTTTTTTCAATGATCAAAGTGATATCATCTCAATATCAAGAAATTAATATACACTTTTGAAGACTCCATTTATTTGGCCTCAAAATATGCCAAATGAACAGGAGGAAAGACACATTGTTGAACAACAACAATCTCAAGGCATCATTAATTCTGAATAGGAAGACGAAAGAGAAATCTATATTGGTTCTGAAAGATTGCATGCACAACGTGAAGCCATGGAAGACCTTTACAGGGGTTTTGTGCAGGATGTTAAGGAGGGTTGAATGATATCAATATTAGCAGATGGAGATCCACTTGGCTATCCATTTTGGGTTGCGAAGGTTATAAAAGTCATTAAAGAAAATGAACATATTACAGTTGTTGAGATACATTGGTATGCCACAATTACCCACACATTCAATGGTGTGTACAAGTCAGAGATGGTAGTTGATAAAAAAAATCGTAGAAAGAGAAAAAGAAAGTGTACAAATATAAATTGTCGCTGCACAAACATATTAAAATTGGAGGATGTTGACATATTTGTCTATGACTTCAATTTAACAAAGAGAGGAACTCTTCGCTTCAAGACCATAGATATTTTGAAGAAGTTGCTACCAGAAGGAATAATGTTGAGATGGGAGTTCGTTGAACCTAGTCGTAGATCTAAAAGACTTTTGAAACCTAAAATGGTGGGCATGCATGTTGACTCAGATGGGGCTCTAGTTGATGAAAGAGAAGAATATGGGTCATATTCATCTGCATCTAGTCATTCATAAGAATATGTAGATTTTGATGGTGTGCCAAATCCTATGGATGATTTTGAATAAATTTCTAAGACATTTTATGTAAATTAAGTTTGCATGGTAACTTGAAATAAATATTTTGACTTCCATATGAACTTACATGAATTTATGAGTCATTTCTACGTTTGTTGGATTTAATGTTTTAATTAAAAGACATTCATGTTTAGAGATGTTTGCATGGTAACTTGAAATAAATATTTTTGACTTCCATATGATCTTTCATGAAGTTATGGGTAATTTCTATTTTTTTTGGAGTATATGCTTTAATGTATGTGATATTCAATCTATGAAAGTTGATATTTTGGTTAAAAGTAAATAAATATTAGAAATTAAAGTTGATTTTTTGAATTATACCGTGATATTGCTATGCTATTATTTATTGTTATCATTTGGTATAAGATAGTTTTAAAATTGTTGAAATTTTAATGCCTCATTAAAAAAAACACTTCATTTTGATGGTTGATTTTTAGGTTTTTCTTACAATAGGATAAGTTGTCTTAGGCTAAAATTTGAAAAGAGATATAGTTTTATCCTTTGAAAGAAAAATCACTCTTGGAATAATGAATCTTTCATTTACTTGTTCATTTTAAAAAAAAAATTTAGTCATATAATTTGTCCATAATTTCATGGTTGAAATGTGTTACAAACTGAAGGTTTTTAATTACAAGGTAGAAAATTTATCAAAATGTTAAGGTGTTTTTGAATTATGATATTTTATCTTTAATGCTATGGTTGAAAACAATTACAATTTCAAGGTTTTTTAGAGTCAAGATATTTTATCCTTAACAACATGGATGGAAATAGTTGGAATTATCAGGATTCGAGACATGCTATTTTATCTTTAACATCATGTTCGAGAATTGTTGGAATTTTACAGTTTTTCAAAGTCCGGATATTTTCTCTCTAACTCCACTGCTAAAAAATGTCAAAATTGTAACCCAATTTTTTTTTTTCTTTTCTTCTTATTCCAGAATAAACACTTTTTAAGGGTATTTTTTCATCCATTTTTCAAAACAAAAATGGTTTTTACTTCCATTTTAAAAAAATGTTGAAAATTTACCCTAAAAAAAAACATTGTTTTGGCATAAACATTTTTCATTTTTGGGTTGTTTTTCATTTTTTTTTGGGCTTTTTGGACTCGAGTACTCGCTTTGAGGTAATAGTTCCCGTTTGATCGGTAACTATGTTTTTTTCAAATTGTCATTTAATGCACAATCAATAGATAAGCCAGAACGAGTTGTTTTTTAGCAAATTCGTGGCAAGAAGATCATTATGAACATATTTGGGCCCCTCTTTTATCCTAAAATCCTTCAAAGATATTTGATTTTATTCTCAAATTGATTTGTTGATATCTCATGGCAGAATTCACGCAACGAAATTCTGAATTTCTAGTTGCTTTGGAGATCTATAAACCCACTGTAATCCATTTGATAAGGGAGAGATTATTGTTTCAAAAACTTCGTTTCGCAATTATAAACTTTGTTTCTTTCTATTTCCTTGATGTGCAATTCAAATGTGTGAATAATCAACTTGTGAAGGCATCATAGTGCTACATGCTTCTCGTAGGGGGGCCCCCTTGAGACAACAAGGTTTTCTTTTGTTAGCATTTCGTTTTATGTTTCCTGTAGATTTTTATCAGTTCATTTAATCATTCAAGTTGTGATTTTTTTTTTTTTGCTTAAGCAAGAGTCGGTCCTTCTATTCATTTATCTGTATAACATAGATTACATAATATACATAAAACCCAAGGTAGAAGAGGGCCAAAGATTTGGCTATCACTTTGCGCCTTGGGACAAGAGCCAACGGCTCGAGAACTGAGCCTAGAAACCAAAGAACCGTTCGACCTGTCATCCTAGATCCAACGGTCGAGGAACAAAATGACACTAAAACACGTGTCCTCGAAAAAACTAGAAATGGACCCAAAGAGGAATTAGAGCCCACCTAATAAAGATTTTGGGTCCACTACATAAGCCAATAATATAACCCAGACCCACCAGCATGCACAGTGAACCTAGGTCGTTGATCCGCAACTGTTTGATCCAACGGCTGAGAGGAATATCTGGCTGAAAAGAAGCAGGAGGAATATCCACCGATGAAGGCGGAATTCTCTCTCCTTCTTGAGCCACATGTTGAGCGATGAGTGGCATCGGGCTCATTTCTAGAAAACCGCTTTAGGTTTTGAGGACGCCCGAAAACCCGAAAACCGCCTTGACTATAGTATGATTTAAAATACCATCGATTCAATGAGGAGACACATGCGTGCCACTACCACATAGCTTTGATAAGAATGTCACCATTTCTCCTAATTGCATGTTCGCCATCCCATCTCCCCGCACAGCCAAAGCGGAGTTGACCTGTGCTATAAGATAAGTTTATAGAAATCCCTTTGTTGTAAATCATTGCCCACCCGAGAACCCTGGGCCTGAACCATTCTAGGCTGATAAAACTGACAAAGGCCTGGATGCTGTTTTCAATACTGTCCCAGGATTGCTGCTGCATGTAGACTGTACATCAACTAATTCCAGAATTCTGCAAACTGCCAGTATCCCTTGTTCTGATAGAGTTCTTGGTCCACATTCGCCTGTCTGAGACACTCATCCCTCAATCTGCCTTGGGGAACCTCTTTTCATCTATATTTATTGCTACTTTTAGCACAAAGAGTTCCTTCATTGGCTAAAATGTCTACCAATTCATTGGCAGTTCGGCGCACATGCATGAAACTTAGGGTCCTCATGTTCTGAAGGTGGGATTGGATCCTTTGATAAACCTAAAGAAGCCTCCAATGTCTCGAAACTTTTTTCAGAGCTGAGCCACAACAGATTTTCTTGACCGAATTGATAATCAACTTAGAGTCTACTTCAATTATGATGTGATGCAGATTGTCATTATTCAGGATTTATAAGCAATGCTCTAGGGCCATGAGCTCCACCATATTGTTTGCGGCTTTGCCCAAATTACAATGAAAAATGCATTGTATACAACCCTTTTCATCCCTTATCACTCCCCCATAACCAACCATGCCCGGATTTCCTTTTGAGGCCCCATCTATGTTGCATTTCATAAATCCTTGAGGGGGAGGATGCTAGAAGTCTTTAGCAGTGACAGTTTGATTTATATTTATGTTATTGCCCTAAGGAATAAGCCCCTGCATGCCCAACTAGAGTAGAATCTGCACATCAACATCTGAAGGGAGATTCTTAGGGGGTTTTTGCATTAGATATCCAACCGTCTCCTTGAGTTGTCTTAAAATTTGTTCCATGATGCTCCGGGGAGAACCCTTTTTATTTTTGAAAATTTTATTGTTGTGTTCTTTCCAGATATCCCAGATAAGGAAGCTTGGAGATAAAGCCCACACTTTGTTTACTGTTTCATAATTCGAGAAGTTTCTCCTCCAATTCTTTAGTGTGCTAGTGATGCTGCCCATGTCCCTATCTGTTTGTCTGAATATTGAGGCAATCCCATTCCACAACGTGTAAGTAAATGTACAGAGGTTGAGAAGGTGATGCATAGTTTCTTCTTGTGATTCACATAGCTGGCATTTGGATGGGCCAAAAACACCTATTTTCCGGAGGTTTTCCCAGGTTAGAATTTTCTTATGTTGCACTAACCACATGAACAATTTAATTTTCATCCATCCTTGGGTCTGCCACAAATTCTTCCAAACCCAATCCGGGTTTGTTGAGTCAATCCCAAGGGCTATGTGTTTTGCCTCTTTAAGGTTAAAGGTGTCTTCATTATTATTGCCCCATCTCAGTTGGTCTGAATCAACTGATATCAGGATCTTCCTTTGATCCAGGATGGCTGTTAGAGCATCATCCTATGCCTTTAGGGTGGCATTATCCCTGTAATCCATTTCCTTCCAAGTTCTCCATTTTCCTCCGTTATTTGTCTGATCCCAAAATTCATTTACTCTGAGTAACCCTTTGGTGTCAGTATCATTCTTAAGATTTGCAAAGTCTTCTCTTAATAGTTTAGGTTCCTGTTGCCACTTGTCCTCCCAAAATCATGCAAGGTTTCCATCTCTAATTTCCCATAAACTACTTTTCTGAACTATGGCTCTATTCTCCCAAGCTTTGTTCTAGATGTGGGAGCCTTTGATGATTCTAGACATTCTAATGTGATCCCTGTCTTGCCAATTGTTTGCATATTTATGTTTCCAAATTTGTGCCCAAGGGGCATCTGAATCTTTTAGCCATCTCCACCATAATTTTGCCCCCAAAACTTTATTTAGCACTTCAGCATCATCCAGTCCTAAACCTCCATGTGTTTTAGGTTTACATATCTTTTCCCAGGCTACCAGGGCCCATTTTTTCTTTTCTTCCCCTTTACTCCAAAGAAAATCTCTTTGGATATTTCTGCATAGTTGCATGACTCCTTTTGGAGCTAGAAGGGCTGAGAACATGAAGATGGGAACAGATTGTAGTACAACTTTTGTAAGCACAAGACTATCTGCCAAGTTCAAAGACCTGCTTGTCCATTTTCGTGTCTTGTCCTGTAGCTTATTAATCACAGGCCCCCAAACTGTCTTGCTCAGAGGTTTGTCTATTAGCAGTACTCCCAAATATTTGGATGTTAGCATATATCTTTGAAAGCCTAGAATTTTGGAAATGTTTCTCTAAATAGCAATGTTAGTGTTAAAAAAGAAAATCTTTGATTTGGAGAGGCTTACCTCTGTGCCCGCAGCCAAAGCAAAGTCTTTTAGGATTTGTTTGTAAGCTAGAGCTTCCTTGATCATAGGTATACCCTGTAGCATGGTGTCATCCACAAATTATTGATGGGTCACAACATTTCAGTTCCCGGTTAGTTTGAGACCTTGGATCTTACCTTCTTCTTTGGTAGACTTGATAGCTAGGCCTAGTCCTTCCATCATAAGAATAAAGAGGAAGGGGGAGAGAAGATCCCCTTGTCTGAGACCTCTCGAAGGATTAAAGGGCTTTGATGGAGAACCATTTAACAGAATTGAAAAACTAGAGGTAGTAACAAGGGCCATAACCCATCTCACCTAGTTGTGGCCAAATCCATAAGCTAGAAGAACTTTCCTAATATAGGCCCAATTTAACTTGTCATATGCCTTTTCTAGGACCAGTTGCATAATCATTCCTGCCTTCCTATTACTTAGAAGAGATGGAACCACCTCATGAGCTTGAATGATATTGTTGAGAATTTGTCTGCCTTCCACATACCCCATTTGCTCCACAGAAACTAGAGTTGGTAGGAGGGGTTTAAGCCTGTTGGCAATTATTTTGGAAATTATTTTATACACCACATTGCATAAAGCTATAGGTCTGAATCTGTCTAGTGTCATAGCATTATCCTGCTTTGGAATTAAGGAAATGAAAGATGTGCTGAGCACCTTCAAAATAGTTCTATCTTTCCTGGAGTCCTCCAACACATTAAGGATATCCTGCTTGACAATACCCCAACATGCTTTTAAAAAATCTACATTGAAACCATATAGGCCAGGTGCCTTTCCATTTTGCATATCTTTGATAACTTCACTAACCTCCTCTTCATTCACAGGCATGTTAAGATTATAATTATCTTCTCTTGTTACTATCTTAGGAATGTGCTTTGTGAAGTCACTAACGAATTGTGATCTGTCTACGAGAGGTTCTTCTTCTATGCCTTGGAAATGTTGAACCAACAAAACTTCTATATCTTTGTGGGTGTTGAGTTGGTTACCTCGGGCATCCTTGATTGTTGAGATCTTGTTGTGAGACCTGTGCTCCATTGTAGATTTGTGGAAAAACCTTGTGTTCCTATCTCCTTCTTTTAGCCATTGTACTCTTGATTTCTGTCTCCAGAATATTTCCTCTAGTTTGAATAATTCTTCCCATTCCTATTGATGATTGTTAGCATGTTCATTTATTCCCTTGTGGAAGCCATCGGTGATAAGGGTTTGATTAATTTCCTGTATTTTCCTTTCAACAACTTTTTTAGCTTCAAAAATGTTGCCAAACTCATTCTTATTCCAATCTTTGAGCCTAGTTTTGATATGTTTCAATATTCTATGCAAGAGAAACATTCTCATGCCCTGAATATGCAAATCCTCTTTCTACCATTTTTCAATATTGCTGATAAAGTCTGGATGGGTGAGCCAGATATTTTCAAACCGAAAAGGTCTGTTTCTGGGGGTTCCTATACAGGATGCCTCAAGTTGAACAGGCCAATGGTCTGAGCCACCAAAAGGGAGTATCATCGCTGACATATCAAGGCCTGTGAGCATAAGGTCCTCTGAGATAATGAATCTGTCTAGCTTTGAGGCTACTTGAGACTCTTCTCCTCTTTTATTGTTCCAGGCAAAGAGGCCATTACTTGTCTCTGTGTCTACTAACCTCATATTGTTTATAAAATTATAAAATGCTATGGAGTCTTTGCCTAGTGTTCTAGTTCCACCTTTTTTTCTGATAGGGATTTGATCATGTTAAAGTCCCCTCCCAAAATCCTTGGTATTCCTGAATGTCTATCTCTTAGATCCTCTATTGAAGTAAGCTGTCTGAGTTTGTCATCAAGCTTCTGTGGACCATAAACATTTGTGATTAAATAAACTTCCCTATCTCCCAAAGGTTGAATAACCACTAATAAATAGTTCCTAGATGCTTCAACATCCAAGATACCTAGCTTTTGCGGGTTCCAAAGTGTGAGAATACCTCCTGCTATTTTGTCTGCTTTGACTTCTAGAAATTCATATCTAGTAATCCATTTGCTGTGTATTTCTCTTATTTTTTCTACTGAGCATTTAGTTTCCTGGATGAAAATCATATCTAGTTTTTCTTCTTTCATTCTATTTCTAAGATTCTTTTGTTTCCTTTTACTCCCTAGACCCCTAATATTCCAAGTTGTGAGCTTCATTAAGAAAGATTTGTAAAAGAGTAGCTGGTTAGGTCTTTCATCTTACCTGAATCTATCATCAGTTTTCCACATTCTATCAGTAGCTCGTTTTGTTTCTTCCTACCCCTTTTTCTGCTTGGGTTCCTGGGAGCAAGTCCTGATGTGGTCTTCATTGTTTTCACCCCTTCATTGTCTTGACTCTTGAGGTTTCTTTTGCCTCCCAACCCTTTTGCCTGAGTTATCCACAGAAACAACTGTTGCACTCTATTGAACTCCTCTTGTGGTAATGAATCCATTCCTTCAGTGGTTCCCTACTCCAGGAATTTTTCCAGATCTAGATGCTTTCTTTTGAGAATATCCTGCAGTTCATGATCCTCCATTTCCACCTCACTCAGGGTCATCTCTTGGTCCTTATCAAGTTCCATGGTACTTAGCATAATCTCCTTTTGTTGGTTATTTTCATGTGTGTCCTCCATATTTTCTTCCTTTACCTTCTCCCCTGGGTTGTCCTCCAGAGTCTGATTTGCCTTATCTAGCTCCTCTTCTTCTTCTAGTACCTTGTACCTATTCTGGCTTGTCTGCTTTTCCTCGTTGATTTTTTTTTTTGTAGTTTTCTCCCTCCTTTACCTCTATTTCCCACTTTGTGAAAGCTATCAGTTTCTTTCCCTGAGGTAGCTTTATTTATGCTCTCTATTTTATTTAGAGGACAGTCCCTGAATAGATTCCCATGTTCATGGCATTTGCAACATCTGAAAGGAACATGCTCATAGTCCACCGCCTGTACCCATTCTTCATAAAAACTTCTAGAATCACTTCATCCGGTAGAGCTCCAGAGAGATCCATCTCCACGCGTATATGGGTAAAGGAAGTGTACTTTCCCCTTCTGGTGGCCTCAAATATTTTTACAAAATTCCCTAGTTTATTTCCTATTGCTGATAATGATTCTAGCTGCCAATAATCTAGTGGCAGGGAGTAGAGTCTTACCCAAACCGGGACCGAAGTGAAAGTCTCTCGCTCTGGGACAAAAGTCATCATCCAAGGCCGCATATAGAGGCCTGTAGTAGCATAGAAGTATGGCCCTCCTTCAAACACCTTGTCTTATCCTCAATGTTAGTGAATACTATAGTGAATAAACCCTTTGATCCAAGGTGTAGGTCTATATCCCCTTTAGGTTTCCAGTTATTCTTTATCCGTGCCTGTAAAGCCTTCTCCGTTGGCCATAACCCCATGAATTTACAAACGACTACGTAAGTCACCATGTGATCCCTATGCATCTGCAGCGCTAGATCACTTAACACCACTTTGGCTGTGATAGTTGACCTAGGCTTACACGGTCCATTTAGTTTTTTGTTTTTGGCATTCTGATTATCTTCCTCTATTCTTTTCTCTCTTCTGACGTCTTCTCGCTTATTCTCCTGCTCCTGTGTGTCTCTGTTCTCCTGTTTTTCTCCTCCTAAAAAAACTTTTTAAGCCTCCAGTGGTTTCTTGCCGCGACTAGAGACTGCCTGACTATAGGAGAGAGTGGTGCTCCCCCCCTTACGCCCCTCCATGGCGCCCAACGCTTAATTTCTTCTGTAAACCCTAGCTCTTACCAGTTTCGTCCTCCTTATTCAACCCTTAATGTACCCGGTCATCCTCCATCATTCAAGTTGTGATTATTAGATATAGTTTTAAGTTTGTTTTGCAGCGAGTTTTCTAATCATTTCATTATTTAGGTGAAGAGAGATTTCAAATGCATATGGACATAATATAATTTAACATAGAAGTAGAAGTATAAGCTTTACATTGTGATGACATAGATCAGATTTTCATTTGTAGAGTTAATCTTTCTTTTTGTTGAAGCAGATTCATTTATAAGTGTGATTTTATTGTAGGTGTAATTTTGTTTATGAGCAAGAGTGATTCCATTTGAATGCAAGTGTGATTTTCATTTAAGCAAGTGTGATTTTATTGATAAGCAAGAATGATTTTCAAGTGTGATTTTATTTATAAGCAAGAGTGATTTCATTTTAAAGCAAGTGTGTGAGTGATCTTATTTCAAGCAAAGTCTGAGTGTGATTTTATTTTAAGTGTGAAGCAAGTGTGAAGTTTATTTCAAGAAGAGTGTGATCATTATTTTAAGCAAGAGAAATAGAATTGATTCCATTTTTATGAGTGATTTATTTACTTACATAGCTGTAGAGAAACATGTGCATTTCAATAACTCAAATTAACCTAGAAATTGCATGAGTGATAAGGACTTCTAACACATACAATGCATATACACTTTATCAATATAGTAGCCCTGGTTGACAATTTATGTAAGTAATTTAACATCAATTAAATTACCAAACAATATACATGTCACCAGATATACAACTTATAATTGCGTCAATTATGGCTAGCCAAGGTCTACCAAGGATCAATGGATGACCTCCTAAATTATTCTTGGGAGTTAAGATCATGAAATCCATAAGATATTCCTAAGAATCTAGAGAAAAAACACATCTTCTAATATAGCATATGGTTTAATAAGAAATCTATCTGCTAATTTTAACAATGTAGGGGTATATTGAAGATTATGAAGCTTTAATTGTTCCATTGTTTGTTTACTCATAATATTGATGGCTACTCTTAGATCAATCAAAGTGTCTGGAATCTCAATACCATTGATATTAATTTTTATAATAAGGCTCCCTGGATCTAGATATTTTTGGACAATTGGTTTCCCCATCATAATATCAGCAAATTTTCCTACCAATTGGATTTTTTCTTCTTCTTTTTATTCCTGGTTTTCTAATGCATAGCTCCTTAATAGTTTTTGCAAATATTGGTATTTCCGTTATAGCTTGAAGCAAATGAATATTGATGCAAATATTCTTAAGTTCATCTAGCATATCGTAGTGTGCTAAAATAATTTGCCTTTATATTCCTTTATCAATTTTGAGACTTTCAAGAAAAGGTGGATCCTCTAAGGAAATAGAAGGTTGTTCTACTACAGGAATTTTAGGAGCTTTTTTATTTTCTCATCCTTTGATTGTACAGGAACATCTTCCCTTATAGGAGTATTTTCTTGATTAAGAACTTCATCTTCTTTAGATTTTTAGAAGGAAATAGTTAGTGACTTCTTTTGCAAAACCCTACCATATATAAGTTGAACATCATTTAGACCTAATGGGGCTATCATACAAGTTTGAAAATTTTAACCTCCAACATTATAAAAAACTTGTTGATTTTCATTATTTGGATTTGCGAGTGGTTGAGCAGGTAGTTGATCGGATTTTTGAGGAAATGGTAATGAAAGTTGTTGATTTGGGTTTTAAAATTGTATGCAAACCAAGAATGGAATCCTATATACACCTCCTTGACAACGACACCAAAATGTTGGGTAATTTAATTGACCTTAAATTACTTCATTAATTTTCAACCAAGGTTCGTGCACTTATGAAGTGTATGTGCACCATATATGCTAGGAATTCTACCTTTGGAATAAATTGATTTAAGTAGGGATAAATATTAGACGAGATTAAAGAATTGTCACGCACATGTTATTTCCATTAAAGCTACATTAAAACCAAATTCCAAACTGTATTGAAAATTAATCTATAACTTGAAATATAATTTTTTTCTAACTCCAGAATTGAAAGTCTATTTCTAATTGCATAAAGGAAATATTAATGCTAATTGCAGAAAAGAGATCCTAATACTAATTTGCAGAATCGTAAGTTTAATACTGCTTTGCTCAAGGAAATCTTAATGTTATTTGCAGAAAAGGAAACATAACTCAAAAAAGAAAATTCTAACTCTAAATTACAGAAAGAAACACTAATGATAATTGCTTGCGGAAGGAAAGTAATTCGAATGAACTATAGCTTCAAGTGATTACCAATGTGCGCTAATAGCTCTGAAAAATCATCTGTTCATCATCCATGAAATTTAATTGATTCATAAAACTAAATTGCTTGAATAAAATACATTCTAGAAATAAATCTTTTTGTATTTTCTTTTTATGAGCGCTATGGAAATAAAACAATAGGTGATTAGTAAATAACTAAAATGTAACTATTCATATTGAAAGAGAGACATTTTTTTATAGAAATTTCTAATTAAATGCAAACTATTTACAAGAAATTACAATGTAAATAGAAACTAATTACCCTTACAATTCTCCACGGGGTGCTCCCGTGAGTGTAAATTCGTCATTGATCAAATGATTGCTCAACCACACATTAGAAAGGAGGAACAAAACATTATATTAATCCGCACAAGTTTCTTAAACAAAGCTTGCAAATGCTGAAATAAACAACGACTAACCATGATTTGGTCTTGCCTCAACTTTTATACAATTCTTTATCAAACTGATCTAAGAATCCTATGTCGATTGGAAATTAAATTAGTCTTCCATCTAAGAAGTAAACTTAAATTAAAGTCCATCTCCTCATGATTTGATACTGGAAGAGAAAATCATGAGGGATTCTTCTCGAACATGTCTTCTCGATCGAACAAATCATCTCCATGCTTGCTTGATCTCGCCATGATCTCCTGTTGAACTTCACCTTGACTGTTGAAATGTCATAGCTAGAGCTTGACTTTTGATTTGAGTTTTAGATATTTTGATCTCTATATCTTTCCAGATCATGATGATAGGTGGACATCCATGTGCAAAACTATTTTCATCTACAGGTACCTTTCATTCCTTCATTGGTGCATTAAAACTTGTCTAACCATGAAGATGGCTGCAGAATGAGCAAGATTTTGTAGTTGTAGAGATGTTTTAATTACATTTCATAGAGAAAAAATAGATTCTAAAACATGGATATTTAAAACTTTTACATGCTTGAGTAAATCTGTGATGACCTTGATTATGCTGAAACTGCAGCAATATGGTCTAAAAAAGGTAAAGGAGAGGGAAAAAGGGTAGTAAAAAAGAGAACAATTTTGGACTTCAACACAATTTTAAATTCTTTGCATGCCATCAACGAGGTCACTATGCCAAACCAGTGCCATAATAAGAAGAAGGACAAGCACAAGAATCAAGTTGCTGCTACGGAAGAGGTGGACAACTTTGTAACATGGTTCAAGAATTAGTTTTCACTCATTGCATGCCTCTGGAGTTCTTTAAGGAGGAGTCAAATTTCTACATAGAGTTTGGAGACAATGCCAAGTACCATCCACTTAGTATTGGCACGGTCAATTTTTAAAGGGAGTCCAAAAATCCCTTGTTGGTGAAGGACGTGTTGTATGTTCGAGGTATGACAAAGAACCTAATCTCAATTTCTACCTTGGAGGGAAAGGGTTACATTGTGACCTTTGACAAGGCTAATTGTATATTCGGCCTAAGACCTCCAAGACAACAAATATAATAGGGGTTAGGATGGGCAACTTGTTTCAATTGCAGTTCGAGCTAGTGCATGCATTGGTGAGTTGTAGAAAAGGGTTGAGAGAGTTGTGGCATAGGAGGATGGCACATCTTAAACATGGAGCACTTAATTTTATTAGAGATATAGTGAAGAGGTAGCCATAACTAAAGGTCAAGCAACATGAGGTGTGCAAGGGTTACACACTGGGTGAATATTCCAAGACCAATTTTTAGAGAAATGACACTAGGTCCAAAATAATTTTGGATGTAGTACACTCACATGTTTGTGGGCTCATGTTAACAATGTCCTTAAGTGGGTACCGATATTATGTGACCTTCATTGACAAATTCTCTAGGAATACTTGGATCTATTTTATGAAAAATAAGGATAAGGTCTTCAACAAATTCAAGGAGTTCAAGGCTCTAGTCGAGAATCAGAGAAGGAGAAAGATCTATACATTGAGGTCAAACAATGGAGGCGAGTACACATCTAATTCCTTCAAGGACTTCAATGCATAGGAAGGCATCAAGAAAGAGTTAACAATTCCATACAACCCTTAGCAGAATGGGGTTACAAAGCATAATAATAACATTATTGTTGGAGCGGCCATTTCCATTTCGAAGATCTGCCATGGTTTCCATGGGAAAAGGCTTGCAAAATTGTTGTATATCTGCAGAATAGAAGCCCACACAAAGTGTTGGGTAGATTAACAAAAGAGGAGGAATTTACAAGGAAGAAATCAGATTCGGCGTACATTTGCATCTTTGGGTGCTTTGCATATTTCCATGTTCCCAAGGAGAAAAGGACCAAGTTGAAACCTACTACAAAGAAAGGTATCCTCATGGGGATAACAAGACTTTAAAAACATGACGTGTTTGCATTATTTTTCTCAGGAAGACAATAGTGCGTAGGGATATGAAGTTTGAATAAGAGAGGGCTCTTCAGAAGCCTGGAAACATGAGTTCTTTTATAGGTAGGGTTAGGAAGAGAAAACACCAAATCTTGAGTTAGCATAGATTCCTCAGATTACAGTCTCGCAGGTTGGTAAGTAGAGCAAATACATCGAGCAGAGAGACTAGGACGAGGAACATGTGATTCCTCACACCCAACTTCAGACTCCAAGCACAAGGAGGAAGAAGGCTAAGTGGGCAAAGTAGACATTGAGAGAGGTCTGGGAGTATGTTGGTACTCTGAGATATTTAGTTAGACATAGCAAGGTGTTTCAGGTATATGACGTTGATGAGTGAATTGATCTGAACTGATTGAGGTTGAACCTGCTAGCTTTCAAGAGATGTCTGAGCATTAGGTGTCAATGGATTCCATGGTGGAAAATTATTCTTCCATTATGAAGAAAAACATATGGGAGATTGTACCACAACCAATGGGCAAGTCAATGGTTTGCTCTAGATGGGTGTGCAACATCAAGCATGTTCCAGATGGATGCAGGGAGAAGTTCAACGCCCATTTTGTGGCGAAGGGCTAATTGAAGGAAGGGATCGATTATGATGGGACCTTCGCTATAGCAGCTAGATACTCATCCATCAAGGCTACCATTTCTATAGCAACACGAATGGGTTGAGGGATTCACCAAATGGACGTGAAGATGACCTTCCTCAATGGTATTAATAAGGAAGAGATCTACATAGAGAAATCACAGGGTTATGAGCTGCATAGGAGGGATTCCCATGTGTGCAAGTTGAAGAGAGCACTATATGGGTTCAAGCATGCTTTGAGGTTGTGGTATGCATGGTTAACATTTATTTGTAGAGCTTAGGCTTCACTAAGAGTGAGGCAAACCTGAACTTGTATTCCATTCAAGTGAAGGGTGAGCCTCTCATATTGCTTTTGTATGTTAATGACTCGTTTCTCATAGGGTCTGGGGAGCTCATTGCACACTACAAGTGGGATCTTGTAGTGGAGTTCGAAATGAATAATTTGGAGCTAATGCACCACCTTCTTGGTTGGAGGTGTGGTATAGAGAGGGAGAGACTTTCCTTAGACAAGGGAAATACATAGTTCGGATCTTGAAGTGTTTCAAGATGGAGGACTACAGACCCATGGTTATGCCACTTGTGATCAACTGGAAGAAGATCAATACTACCAGATCAGAGGCAATGGAACCTACCTTGTATAGACAAATGATCTGCTCTCTCATGTATTTGGTCAACACTAGGCCAAACATTTGTTTTGTAGTGAACACACCCAGTAAATTTATGCTAGAACCTAAGTGAGTGCACTAGGTAGCTGCAAATCATGTTTTGAGATATCTCAGAGGAAAAATTGAGAATGGGCTGAAATACACTTAGCAGGATGGGGTGAAGCTGAAGGGGTACACTAATACAGATTGGGAAAGTAGTACAAATTGATAGGAAGATCAATTTTGGGTGTAGTTTCAGTCTACGATCAAGAGAAATCCCTTGGTATAGCAAGCAACATAGGTCAGTTGCATTAAGTTTTGCAGAAGTCGAATATATGGTTGCCAGTTTGGCAGCATGCGAAGCTGTTTGGCTTTGAAAACTCGTTGTTGGGATTTTTGATCAAGAGTTGTATCAGACTATCATTCACTATGATAATCGTAGTTGTATTAAACTCTTTGAGAATCCAATATTCCATGAAAAGACAAAGCATATTGAGATCAAGTACCACTTCATCAGAGATTGTGTGCAGAAGGGGACAATAAAGTTGTAGTACATTCCCACAAATGAGCAGAGGTAGCAAACATCTTAACGAATTCCTTGATAAAGGGAAAATTGTATTCTTTAAAGATTAGTTGGGTGTTCTTCAAAACACCTTCCTTGCTAAGAAGGAGTGTTGAGATTGTAACTTGGAAGGAAATTCTGCATGGATCGGGTGTCATGACATGCAACAAGTCACTGTAATTATCTCATATGATAGTTAGTTAATGAGTTTCCTAAGTCAAGACTTTAAACAACAATTCAATTTAATTGTTCATCACCCTTTTACTTAAAAAGTCAACGAAAAATTAAGTCATAGTCGTTGATATCAGTGAATTAAGATATAATCTCAATTGTTGAGATTAGAGATTTCGATTGAGATTAGGGTTTGAAATTTTTAATAGAAGGTTTGAGCCAAAGGAGAGACACAATTGATTGGCACGAGTTGGGATTTAGTGGAGCAGTATTTGGCAATGAGAGCGAGAAAAGGATAAATCGAGCTAACTAGAGCAAGATCAGGGAAAGTGAGATCAACAAGGAGGCCAAGTTATCTTGGATCGAGTAGGTTGAGTTTCTCAAAGCAAGTAGGATGAGTTTTCTCTTGGGTTGTGAGGCCAATATTTCCTTGTGCACAAAAGTTTTTCTGTTGGGATGCACGTGTGGATCGAATAAGGGCCAAGTGAGAGAGAAGGCCAAGATATTTTGTTGTGTACTTGTTGAAGCAAATTCTTGTAAGACTACTATAGAAAATATTTCTCCTAAAGCCCAATGTTTGTTGTTTTCCCCACACTAAGGTTTCTAGGCTATATCTTTGTTATTCTCTATTGCATGCGATTGGTTTCAAGTATTTTTGCTTTTGTTGTTTATTTGGTTAAAACCCCAAAATATCTATTATTACAAATCAAATTAGAAAGCATTATTTATTTCAGATTTGTGATTATTTGTTGAGACAATTAATTTGTAACTAGGTTTAAAGAAATTAAAAATTAATGGGTTATTGCTTTAAAATCATATGCTTAACTTGGGAGGTATTGTTGATGTAATGAACTTGGAAGTAACAAATGAGTTGGGGTTACAAATTACTATACCTTACAAAAATGCACAAGCAATGGATTCTCAAGAAGTGTAGGTATGTGCAGCCATGAAAGACCTTGACACCCATTTGCAGGAGCATCCAAAGAGGGTATTGACCAAGGCCTTGACGTCCATCTATAGGAGCATCCAAAAATGGAATTCACCATGAATGCAACCATGGTTGCTTGCCCATCCAAGTGGGGCATGCTTTTCTCTAGGATGCGAGCAATAAATACAAGTGGAACGAACATATAGATTGGTCCTAAGAAAACATCCTGGTAACTAAGAGATATAGGTTAAGATTGCATAAAGAGAAAAACATGTTATATAATGTTGAGAATCCATGGAAAATGAACAATAAACGTTTATACAATCAACCTTGGGTGTTGGATTTGAGTCCATGTCTTGTAATGGATGAGCTTCAATAACCAATTGCATCACTTTAACCACATGAAAAATCATATACAAATCCATGGATCGATGAGTTGGTCTTTCCTTTTGATTGCACTAATCACGAGATAGAGGAACCAACATGTTAGTTTGCTTTGATGTTTCTTCCTAGTCTGGATTGCAAATTTGAAGAACATTTCCATGCATAGATGGGGTATTATTGCAGCAAGTGGAACTTGTTTAGGTTCATCTAGAAGATGATCTTCCTCGTGATTTGGTATTGAACCCCATGCTCTAAACCACACCTTTTTTCCACCTAACTCCCACTCTCTCCTCATTTAATAAAATAACAAAAACACATATTTATTTATCCTTATGTGCACTTACCTTATTTTTAGCTTCACTTCACTCCAACTGTGTTTCTCTCTACTCGAGAGTCCCCAAAAAACTAATGTGCATTAACTGAAGGATATTTTTATTTAGTTCAAATTTTCCCAAAATATCTAAACGATAATTTTATCTAATTCAAATTACTCAAAATATAATAGAGGATATTTTTATCTTGTGATATATGGGTGTGAGCTATTGGTTTAGTGAATTGACTTCAACAACAACCTATATTATCCTTTTATCTTGACTCCATTTTCTCTCTATTTTAGCTTCTGCTATATTGTATATGAATATCATTGTTATCAATTCTATAAAAACCAACATCGTGGAATTTGCAGAATAGAGCTCGATTTAATCTATCTTGTCTCTCTGGGTTGACTGATGTCTTAATGTTCATCTTATGCAATATTGTAAAAGTTATGAGCCATTTTTATTGGTTTAAATCTGTCATTTAAAATGTGTTTTTCATCTATTTTATCAGCCACTTAAAAGATAACACTAGAGATTATTCCACCATTTAAAAACACAGTATTTTACAGACTCTTTTGGCCACTAACTGAGTAATCAAACAACCATTGCGTGATGTTTTTCTATGTTCTTTTGAAGGTTTTTAGGCTGAAACAACATATGCAGGACCAGGCTGACACTCCCATGGTTGGCCAGCACCAACCTGAACGGAGAGGGAAGTTTGCACGTGATACTAAGGGAAATTTTTTCCTATATGTTGGATTCAAAGGCTTTATCCTAGATTCATCAAATAATCTAATTTTTGAAGGGGTAAAAATTTGCGCTAACATTACCCCAAAAAGAGATTTGTTGGCTAATTAAGATCTGCTTCTGTAATGCAAAATAACTATTTTAACTATTTGTGTAAGGAGTATTGGCCACAGATAAAGAAGGGGCCGTCTACGAAAAGACACGATGAGTGCACAGATGTTGTTACATTACTCTTTGGAGCTATTCACTAAACACATGACAAGGATACTCATTTCTGGTTCCATTTGTGTTTCTTCTATGGCTCTCATTCCCGTCTTGACACTACAAGAGTACATTAATTGTATATGCGCAATGTATGTGGCGAGGTAGTGGTTCACCTATCTTATCCCCAAAAACCTATAACCCATTTCTCATTCCATTCCACTTTCCCATTTCTGGTAAACATAGAACTTTACAAAAATGCACTAACGAGTTCAGAAACAAAATCAATAATGACCCCAAAATATCAGAAAAGGATAAAGGTTGGTAATGCTTGAAACCCTGAAGCGAGCGAAAATGGCCATGATCCCTCATTGGTAATGGCTTCAAACGGTCAAATTTGGAAAATGATTTAACTCTGCCACAAAAAAAGAGCCCACCTGCAAGTGCCTCCCCGGAGCTATATTTTTAATTTACATTTTTTTTAATTTACTCTTGAAGTCCGTGCAAGACTCGCTGCGCCAAAATCTGATCCCTATTCTGGACGACACAATATCCAAGGGAAGCGCCACCGATCTTCAAGACATGGTCTTTCGTTTCATGTTTGACAACATCCGCAAAATTGCGTTTGGTGTGGAAGTGGGGTGTTTATCTCCATCTCTGCCGGCCATTCCCTTTGTCAAACCATTCGACGAAGCTATTGAAGCATCATGTAGTCGATTTACAACGCCTATATATTTGAGAAAGATCCTGACGTGTTTGGGTTTGGGGATCGATGCGAAACTTAATTCTGCTTTGAAGACCATCGACCAGTTTGTGATGGAGATTTTTTCATCCAGAAGGGAGGAATTGGGTATGGGAAAAACAGGGAGCCGTGCAGATATATTATCTATTTTTATGAAATCCTTCGACCAAAATGGAATCCCGTATTCCGACACCTTCTTACGAGGCATTTGTCTGAGCTTCATTCTTGCCGGCAGCGACACAACATCAGTGGCACTTTCCTGGTTCTTTTGGCTGCTTCTGCAACATCCCCATGTGGAAGAAAATATTTTGAAAGAGATCCACCGCATTTTAAAGAACAGATCAGCTAATGTCAAACCTGGTGATCCACTTTGTTTGAGCAGGGAGGAGCTGAAAGAAATGCATTATCTGCATGCATGTCTATCGGAGACAATGAGACTTTACCCTCCTGTGCCATTGGGCAGAAAGGAAGCGATAGAGGACGAGGTGTTGCCTTTCTAGACAAAAAGCATTTTTATCTTGTTAGGTCTATTGTCTTGATTACTCATCAAGACATGTGTAATAGGAAAATACAATCATATGTTTTTCATTTAATAAAGCATTTCTCTTTCTAGTTTGTAATATGTAAGATGTTATTATTATTATCCAATTATAATTGTTTGTAGGAAAAGAAATCCACTTTCATTAAGTCTACAAAGGCATACATCTACTCTTAGTTTTGAACCTGTTACATCTTAGGAGGAAAAACATGCTCTCAACCATCAAGCCCATTCAAACTGTATTATTATATGTTTTTTTCTTTTTAATATATTTGCAATACCTAAATGTCAATCCTAAGCACATATTTGCTTTCAAAAATATCACTATAAATGTCTAATTCTATCATCAAATGATGTAGAAATATCATGCTTATGGAACTGTAAACTAATTTTTCATTAATAAAAAACATATTTAAACTTTTTTCCTTTGAAAAAATGTAAATTAAA
>APFE030788587.1:260254-310690 GCA_000404065.3 Pinus taeda
TTTTAAAAACTTATCATTAATAATATATTGAATTTTAAAATTCTATTAAATAATCTTTAAACAAGTGAATAACTAATAAATATCATTGCCACCCATATCTCTTAAATTGAATACATACATATTCTGCATGCGGTTCATCTCCACTTGGGATGTTGTTAGATAAAACTCAGATCCTACCTTGATTTCTGCTTTTTTACTTCAGCAAATAAGGTAAACTGGCTGAGGGCATCATTGGTCTATGTTGCCTCCTCCTCTAACCTATACTTGTATCACCACCTCCTCTAAAGCATCAGCTCCCTCCAAAACGCCTACAAGAGGCCTTACCTTACCGCAAGTACTTGTGAGCCCATCGATCGATTGATCAATCAAGACTTTTCCTTGTCCATAAATTCCAATCATGAATTAACTCCACTTTCCCATTTCTGGTAAACATAGAACTTTACAAAAATGCACTAACGAGTTCAGAAACAAAATCAATAATGACCCCAAAATATCAGAAAAGGATAAATGTTGGTAATACTTGAAACCCTCAAGCGAGCGAAAATGGCCATGATCCCTCATTGGTAATGGCTTCGAGCGGTCAAATTTGGAAAATGATTTAACTCTGCCACAAAAAAAGAGCCCACCTACAAGTGCCTCCAGAGCTATAATGGATTAAAACAAACCAGAAACCTTGAAGTGAGAGAAAATGACCATGATCCCTCAATGGTAATGGCGTGGAGCAGTCAAATTCGGAAAATGGCTCTAAGTCCGCCACCAAAAAAGAGTCCACCTACAAGTGCCTCTGGGTCTATAACGGATGTGGTTTGCAAAATAATAACTAAGTTCATTACCAATCGACTAAAACCCATCATGTCCAATATCACTTCCAAAGAACACGGGGGCTACATTGAAGGAAGAAAACCCCTTAACAAAGTTCATTACCAATCGACTAAAACCCATCATGTCCAATATCACTTCCAAAGAACACGGGGGCTACATTGAAGGAAGAAAACCCCTTAACAAAGTTCATTACCAATCGACTAAAACCCATCATGTCCAATATCACTTCCAAAGAACACGGGGGCTACATTGAAGGAAGAAAACCCCTTAACAGAATAATAGTATCCCATGAAATAAGTCACTCCTTGAAGAGCACACATTCCCCATACACGTTGATCAAGCTAGACATAACTAAAGCCTATGGTAAACTTAGTCATAATTTTCTTGGACAAATGTTAAAAGCCTTTGGGTTCTACTCTAAATGCATCCCCTAGATAGGAAACTTGAACTCCTCAATTCTTGTCAATGGATATCCCACATGTTGGCATTGATTTCAACTATGGAGCCAGTTGTGTTGGCATTGATGTCAATAGGATGAACTTTCATGACATGAGGATCTAATGTTGATGTGTCTAGAGGTTTGACTGAGGTGTACTTGTTATAGAGGTGCTTGAGGATGAGATGATGAAGGTGGAATAATTTATGGGAAATAAGCTTTGTGTTTTTCTGTGTTAGAGTAGTGTCATGGTCTCCCTATGGTCATAGAGAAACACTAGAGTAGTGTTACATTGTTTGCTAACAAAGATTGCTCCATGGTTGCAGTTCAATGTCAACGACACTATCGTGTAGGTGCCAAAAAGAAATCTATGGGCCTTAACTAATGAAACTCCCATGGAAATGAACGTTCTCAAGGTGTTTGACTTGGTGCATAATGATCATAATGATTTGGTTTCAATCTGGTCATCCATGAGATTGTGAATGTATTGATTTAGTGATTACGGAGTTGATATGGTCACCCAAGCGTGATGGGGTGAATTAATTAATGCGTGGATCTTATCAATGTATGGTTATGGTCAATTTGGTCCCACATGGGCACTGGAAATCGATTGTTATATACTTCTTACTGTAGATTTTTGAAGAGGTTACATACTCAAAGTGATTGATGTGAAAGCATGTACCTTATTCTTGGACAAAGAGAAAGAATGTGAATGTTGTAAAGCCATGGAAAAGTTTGTGCATTGAAAGTGAAAATTGTAGAGGTCGATCTGTGATAGAGAGATAAATCAATGTGTGCACTTGTAGCTAATTGTATGGAGTGCATTTTGGCATTTTTTATGCGCATGGAATTGAGTGATTAGTGTAGCAAAGCAATTGCAAAGCACATGGATTGTGCACATAGACAGTGATGAAGTGCATGGGACAAAGCTAGATCAAAGTTTGGTGTAGATAGAGTGTGCATGGTACCCCTATAGGCATCTAATATTGTTGGTTGAGACAAAGCTTGTGTGTTGGAGTGTATATGATAGAGGATCAATGGTTGATCAATATGTGTGACAATGTACCAATAACATTTGTGATTGTACATATTATTTCTATGCAACATAAATCTCATGTTAATGATGATGATCCCATGCTATGTATGGTTGTGGTACTTTGTATGGCTCATGTATTGTGAGGAGAGGTCAATGTATTGCGTTGACATGTCTTAGGTTGCAAAGATACATTGATTACACATGCATATATACTATTGTTGACTGTCCACTGAGTTGAATAAAGAGTATGTGGTTGAGTGTTTGGTAGAAGCCTATATATGATTTTAATGTCATGTATATTTCCTTGTGCAGGTTTGATGAGTTGGTGATTTGTTTGAATTTGCAAAGAGAGTTTTTAGTTAGTGGAGTTGTGTATGCATCTACATAGAGAGGGCTTGAGATAGTTCAATTATATGAGAAAATTTGTCTAAGACAAGTTTGAGTTAGAGTATGATGAGTTTATTATATAAGCATATAAGAGTCTTGTATTAAAATATTGGGCATAGAGGATATAGTGGGTCTAGTATGAAAATGGGATGAAACATGGCTTATAAAGTGCTTGAGGTTAGTGGTGGATCCTAGTACGAAATGTTGTGAAACAATGTCCACGAGCGCTGGAAGGTTGGGGCCTTCAGTGGGAGAGTGGTGGCTCGCTATCAAGTGGTGGCATGTTGATTAAGGGTCTAGTGGAATCCTTTGGGTTGTGGCCATATAAATTGGGAGGGTTGGCTAGAAAACTATTGGGTGTTGGGGCATCCAAAGAGTGGTGGCTTGCAACGGGTAGTGGTCTGCATAGTTGAGGGAGTGGTGGCTTCTAGCACGTGGTGGCCTACATAATTTAGGAAGTGGTGGCTTCAGTTAGGTTGTGGCTTGAAGCGAGTGGTTGCTCTCATGATCACAAGTTGTGGCTTGCACACTAGTGGTGGCCAGTGATATGAATATGTAAAAAGAAGATTTTACATAATAATAAGAAGACAAAGACGAACAACAAATGGTGGTTTTTCTCCCAAAAGGGTTTCCACCTTACATCTAGTGTTTAATATGTTATTGATGATGGTTTCTCAATTGTTGATGTGTTTCCACTCATGTTTATGATTATGCATGAATTGTTTATATTATGTTGTCAGTTAGCTCATGATTGATTCAGTTAATTGTAAAGAAAGGGAAAAAAACTAGTAAAATTTAATCCATCCACACAATATTGATTCACCCCTCCCCTCTCAGTATTTTCAAGCTTCCAACAATTGGTATCAGAGCAGGGGCTTTCGAGTGCAGCTTCACCATTGGAAAGTAGATCTGAGAAATATTGAAAAAAAATTAGATGGATCATCAAGGAGTCTTTCTACTCATTGTTGTAAACTTCAAGGTATGGACAAAAAAAGTTAAATTATGGATATGACATTTGGAAGTTAGTTCATGAAGGATATGGTACAAATAATCCCCCAACAAAAGTGATGCAACAAAATGCTAAGGTGAAATACCTATGACAATTTCCATAATGCAAGTCCGGAGAAAATAATAAATCTAACATTTGCTAAGGAGATTTGGGACAGATTGTAGATTTTGTATGGAGGAGACAACAAAAATGGAGAGAAGAAGAGCAAGAAGACAAATAAGAAGGCCTCGCAGAAAGTCTCATCCTTCTAGTGCAAATTCAACGATTCAAAAAGAAAAATCAGAAAAAGAGAGTGCCAATGAATCAGAGGTCATGCAACATAATAGATCTAAAGGTATTTGTGATGGTGAGTCATTCCTTAGTTGTATTTTCGATGGATCTGATGCTGATCAATTTGAGTTGAATGGTCAAGATGAGGATGATATTATGCTTGTTAAAGTCAAATATGAGTTAGCCATGGTGGTTATTGATAAATTAGTTGTAGAAGTAAGTAGGTTGACAACTGCTTTTATATATCAAGAAAAGCTTTTACATATTTTTTATGAGGAAAATGAGCTTAGAGAAGAGATCCTCAATCTAAAGATACAATTGCAAGATGCAAGAAGAATTGAAGATGTTAAGAACAACCATATAAAAGAGAGGGTTGATTTGAAGAGCTTGAGGTTGAGGTTGTCACATTGAGAAAGCAACTTAGAGAAAAGGTCAATCAACATAAGTAGGCAAAGAGTACGAGGCTCTTAGAAAACATGCTCAAGGGCCAAGGTATCCCTTGATCAGATATGGTCTGGGCTTTCATAAAGGAGAATCAAGTTCACATGCAAGATGAAACAATTATGCAAAACTAAAAAAATCCTATACCAGAAAGTGGTAGCAGCAAGAGTAACAAAGGGAGAAAGGAGCAGTGGATCCAACAATCGAGAAGAGTTGATATGGGCAAATTTCAAAGGAGTAAAACCCCCTTTGCTCCTTTGATGGACGAGGTAGAGTGCTATATTTGTCACAAGTTTGGACATGTGGCAACCAACTATAGAAGCATAATATACAAATAGTTTAGGTAGCAGAGGAGATCAACAACCATCGGGTATACCAGTTCATTGCATGGTTTTTTGTTTATCATGTAACCTATTTGGACACAAGGCGATTGATTATAAATCTAGTCCAGTAGGTTGTGAAACTTTGGTTCAGTTGGTGTAGCCCCTTGCAAGTGGAAAGGAGGCAAAGGCAACAAAAAATGTTTGTTTAGCAGCTTGGAGAGTTACTAAAAACCCCTAATATATGTTTAGGGGGAGCATGTTCAAAGAGAATAGCATGATGTTCGCTTAGTTGGCATGTGGTAGCATTTTCCTTGGTTCCCAATGCCTATCTTACAAGAGTGTTGGTGGTTGATCAATTTTCATCAAAAAATAAATTTGCATCAACAATGTTCAATGTGCCAGCATGGTGTCTTCAACGAGACTTGATCACCTTTTTCCATTGATGTCAAAGGGGGAGAGTGACACAATGATTAGGATTAGTGGAGAGTGAACCAGACACATGAGTAAGAATGAGACTAGCCAATTGGTAGTGATTGAAGATCAACTTGGTGACATGGCTGAAGGTTACCATCAATGCCAAAGGAGGAGAACATTGGCATCAACGATGTTCGCATTGATGTCAACCATGGAGCCAATTGTGTTGGCATTGATGTTAGGAAGATGAGTTTGCATGATGTGATGATCGAATGTTGATGTGTATGGAGGATTGGTTGAGATGTAATTTTTGTAGTGGTCCTTGAGGATGAGATGATGAAGGTGGAAGAAGTTTTAGGCAAGAAGCTTTGTGTTTTTCTATGTGTTAGAGTAGTGTCATGGTCTCCCTCTGGTTACACAGTTGAACTAGAGTAGTGTTGCAGTCTACGCATTGTCTACCAACAAAGATTGTTGCATGATGGTATTTCAGTGTTAGCGACATTATCTTGTAGGTTCCAAAAAGAAATCTACAAGCCTTAACCAGTGAAATGCCCATGGAAATGAACACACTCAAGGTGTTTGACTTGGTGCATAATGGTCACAATCATTTGGTTTTGATATTGTCATCTATGAGAGTATGAACGTATTGATTTAGTGATTATGGAGTTGATTTGGTCAATGTGGGGTAATTTAATTGCGAGTTAAATTGCTTGCATTAAATTTCAATCCAGGTTCGTATACTTGTGAAGTAAACTTGCACCATATATGCTAGGAATCTACTTCCAATTTCAAAAGGAAATTTTAATCTATTGAAAGAAATTGCAAGATTGAAATAAAATCTATTCATGAAAAATGTCTAGGATGAGTATGCACCCACTTTCTTTTTCAAAAGTATCAAATTCAAAACTTGGCAAGAAATCTTTTAATCTATGAAATTGAAATGACAATTGACATGAAAGTAAACTTATTCTATTGACATTAAAGTAAATCTATCTTATCAAAGGGAAATTAAATCTATTCTAATTACTTGAAAGTAAAGACTCAAAAGTAAAATTAATCTACAAAGCAACAAATCTTATACCAAGAAAGCATTGAATTCTTAAACTATGAAATTTAAAGGCAACCTATTGTGAAAGTAGTGAGAGATCAATTGAAATTACTAATGTGTGCATTGTCGAATTAGAATCATTCATCATTATCTATGAATCTAAAAGAAAACAAATTGAAAAGCAATGAATCTTTAACATGAATTCGAAATCAATGAATCTATGAAATGAAAGCAACAATGCTTAACTTACAAAAGAATATAAATGGATCGAGCAATAAAGCATCTAATCCAAAGACTTGAAATAAATATTGCAAAAAAAGAAACTAATCTATCTTTCAGAAATGAAACATTAAAATACACTCATACTCATCAGGTGGTCATCTTAAAGTGCATGAGAGGTGGAAAGTTTAGGAATCCATTTGATCAAACACCATATCTCATCATGAAAGTTTTACCATACTCAAAATATTGTATTCATGGCATCAATAGTATTCATAACATAAAGCATAACATAGCCAATCTTTTGAATTATTAACACATCAAGCATAAGCATAGCTTTAACATCCCCAAACTTAACACCCCTTTGAGAGGAGTAGACACTCCTATTTATACAAAAACTAAGATACCTAATTCATAAATGTAGATCCACAAATCTCTCTTAGATCCACAAATATGTCATGTGGTTACAACCATGTGTTAACATCTAGCAACTAGCATCTCTTCATATCCTCTCACAAATCTCTTATAGCTTTGATAGGAGACACTTATGAAAACTTCCATGATTCTTCTCCATGAAATGTGCTTGATCAATGATCCAAATTCTTCTTCAAATCTTCAAGAGTTTGAAGATGAAATTCGAGTATGGGACTTAGAGGCCAAATATGACTATGCTGGAATCTTCAAATACGCCTACACACATCACAAAACTTATCCAACTTTTATATAGAAATGAATACATGTTTTTTTTTTCTAACATTTAACTATAAATTCACTCAAAATATCAAAATAAATGTATTGGAAAATAATATGTCTAAACCCGTATTTAATCATGAAGATGGTCTTAGTGGATGGTTATGGAGTTGCGAAATGTGGTAAACACTGAAGGAAACTAAAAGAAAAGAAGATGAAATGGATGACATTTTGGAGACCCAATAATCACCTAGGCGTGCTTGGGTGAATTAATTAATGTGTGGATTTGGCCAATGTGTGGTTATGGTTGATCTGGTCCAATATGAGCACTGGAAATCAATTGTTATATATTTCTTACCATGGATCTTGTAGAGATTACAAACTCAGAGTGATTGATGTGAAAGCATGTGCCTTGCACTTGGACAAAGAGAAAGAATGTGAATGTTGTAAACTTCATGGCAAAGTTTGTGCATTGAAAGTGAAAATTACAAAGGTTGATCTATGATAGAGATATGAATCAATGTGTGCACTTGTAGTTTATTGTATAAAGTTCATTTTGGCAGTTTCTATGTGCATGGAATAAAGAAATTAGTGTAGCAAATCAATGGCAGAGTGCATGGAATGTGTGCATAAATAATGATGAAGTGGGTGGGATTGAGCTAGATCAGAGTTTGGTGCAGATAGAGTGTACATGGTACCCCTGTAGGCACCTGAGATTGTTGGTTGGGATAATGCTTGTGCATTGGAGTGTATAAGCCAGAGAATTGATGGTTGATCGATATGTGTGACAATATACTGACAGAATTTGTGATTGCAGAGATTAATTCTATGTGACAGAGAGCTCATGTTAATGATGAATGATTCCATGTTATGCATGGGTATTGTAGTTTGTATGGCTCATGTATTGTGAGGATAGGTTGTTGAGTATGTTTTCATTGATTTCAAAGTAGGTCTAGGATGTCATAGCAGGTGCATGATATCAAAGAAGGTGTATAATTTCATCATCGATGTCCTCAATATGCTGGCTGTTATGCATGAGATGAACCATCAATGAAACCTTAGCTCTAGGGTTTGGTTTCCTTGGATGATGATCACACCCCTCTCTTGCTAAATATTTTGATGATGCATATCACTAAATTTGACTTAGAGACCTCTCCCTTGGATTCTATTTGTTATGTCAATTATGTTGATATATGGAGTGCCACAAGAGCCCTTACGGTTTAAGACATATCCCCAATCAAAACTCCTTACCCCATCTTATGGTCAAAGATCCCAAAGGGAAGTGATGTCGTAACATATAATTGGTTTTTAATATTGCTCGAACTTGAGGCCAAAATAATTTTCATTAAAAGGTTTAAAACAAATATTTTAATCATTGTGGAGTGGTTTAAAATGAAGGTTTTCTTATTGGCTCCCAAAGAAAGACAATTTCAAAGAAGATTAAATCATTTCAAAAAATAAATATTTACATCCCTTCAAGTCAACTTGATATTCATTTGGGGTTTTCACTCCAAAATACTTGAAATTCAATTTTGATTTCCCACCCAAACACTTAGGTTTCCTTACCCTTTCATTAATCCATTCATCCTATATAAATTAAGGCCTTATACCCTTCCATTGGTATGAATTTGGAACCAAGATTCTTCTGAAATTAATTGCAGAGTATAGACTGATCTAACATTGAAAATTCTATGGATGTTCTTTTTTAATTGGATAAAGGTTTTTATGATATATTTCCTCTCTTGCGATTATTTACATATTTTTGTTTGTGCTCTACAGGTAGCTTGAAGAAGGGTGTACAAAAAGGCATCAACCTTGCTCTGATTTTACATTCAGCCCTGTGAAAGTAGCTTGCATCATTCTTGAAGTTTTGTTCTTCTCATTATGTGGAACAATGCCTAAGAGAGCCTCGAAGATATGTTTATGGAGCAACACTAGTTGATGAAGTTAGGGATTCATTTTGAAATGGGTTATTAATAGGATTTTCTTGAGTTCTTATGCATTTCTTGTAGGTCGTTCTTACTGAAGGAGTGTTAAGTCTCTTTTATTGTGTTCACTGGAGGCTTACTTGAAACATTTGTAGCCCTATTAGGGCTTGACCTAGTTCAAAGTTTACAAACCCCTTAAGGATGCATTCTATCACATATTCTGATGTAAAGGTTTGACCTCTTGAAGTGTAACGCAATTGTTCATTCATCCATCTGTGCAGCTACTTTTGACATCTTCTAAGATAATATACTGTAGATCTCTTATGGCCTACTATATCCCTATCTTCTATGGTAAATTTTAGGCTTAGCTTGATGGCATCTGTGGCCTATTATAGATATTTTCCTATTGACACATTCCTATAGCATCAATACAATGGCTATCTAAAATAATTTACGACCTATACTTTTATGCATAATTTTTTGAGCATTCATCTCTGAGTTTCAGATAGACTTGGAGCCCTAAAAGGACTATGATATTGAACTATTTTGTGTTTTCATCAGTACTATTGTGTTGCATCATTCTTGTTGGACACCTAATCCTCTAAGGGTTGGTGTGGAAGCTAAACAACCAAAGGGAGTCCAAGGGACCACTTGAAATATGAAACCAAGGGTCACTCCTCTGTATTATAAATGTATATCATGTCAATAATAGATGTAATCTCATGCTTATCATTCATCCTATATGTCTTCCCTGTATGTGTTTAACATGGTATCAGAGCGGGCGATCTCTTGCCCTGCTCATATTTGAGCCACTTGTTTGTTTTGTGGCTTTTTTGCTTGTTAGTTCTAACATTTCTACTCCCTCTTAGAAGCATTTCTCTTCTCACCAAAACTACTTACAAAACTCTGTTGTTTGCCTTTAATACCCTGAAAGTCTACTCCTAATGCTTCGCTCTCAAACAATTCTGAGCTATTTTTATGTGCCTATTTTATCCATAGTCATTTATCTGACTTTGACAGGACTGGATTCTCCTCAGCGTTTTCTGTGGGAAATCACAAAAATTGCTTTTTTTGGTTTGCACTGCACCTCGCTGTGTTGAGCCTTCTCTAGTTGTGCATTATATGAGTTGTATGTAATGGTCAAAGTCCTATGTTGTTGACCATAAATGGGTAATGTTTTGGTGTTGGCTGAAGTTTTTAATGGTAAAATTATAAGTAATGACATATTTGAAACCATAGCTCTCAGTGCTTTGTTGAACACTGTGGACCCAGTGACAAATCTGCTCCGAATGTGAATGGTATCCTCCTTCTCCTCCCTCACAACCAACACTGAGCGAGAGCCCTGACTCTGGTGATTCAATCGACGAAAAAAAAACTTGAACTCTCCAAAGCTTCCAGTGGAATGAGTACAAGTCGGAAGACTGGAATAGTCATTGCGGTGGTCTTTGGCATCGAATTAGCCCTAGACAATGTAGAAAAAATCAGTTACCGAATTTCACTTTTGCCCATGTCCAAATAACTCGAATATGTGTTGTGAAGAGGACAAGGAGGCTTAAGATATGGTGGAAAGCAATTGATGCGCAGCTCTGCAAATGACAGGATGCCTCAATTCCCATGTAAACCTCGTTCCCTACTGCTATGCATGTGATCTTTGTGGTTGAAGACCCACTACTAGTTCCGATGATGGCAAGTCATTTGTGACTTGTCCATAGTTGATTCCTGTTGTGGAGGAACTTATACACTCCATGTCAATTTCTTGAATAATTTTGAGCATTGTATACAATTGTTTTTAATATATAACGCCTTCATCTCAATGAAATAATAACTCCTCCAATGGATGGCGATAAAGGGATAGAGAAATGTTTGGGTCAATGTCAGGTCGCACCAAGGTAGCAGGGAACGTTCCTGATGGATTGTAATAAAAAGTTGCTCTACTCCAACGGATTCCAAAACTCACTATTTTGGCTGGTATGGTTGGTTCTTCTCTTTGCATTGACATGCCAAATTATATGTGCGTACAAAGATAAATTTGCCAAATAATGGAACTCGCCAAACTCATTGGGTATTTTTCCTGAGATGTTGTTTGTATAGAGGTGAAGAGACTGTAAATTATTCAATCTTGCAAGCTCGGATAGTTTCCTAGTGAGCAAGTTCTTAGAGGCATCAAATAACCTCAAGGACGCGAGGTTTCGAAACCCTGAAGGGATATCTCCGGTAAAACAATTATCATAAAGTTCCAATTCATATAGCTTCGTAAGCTTTGTGATTTATTTTGGTATAGTTCCTGTTAAATAATTGGAAGAGAGTTCTAGCATCCCAAGGTCTATCATATTGGTTATGTAAGGCAAAGAGATGATCATTTCTCGGAGGCTCGGTGCTCGAGTCCTGCGATTCTTTTTCTCTTCTGCTACGGTCTTTCTTCGTCGATGCCATGGGTGGGCTTTGATTTGCTGTCATTTCTCACATGTCTGTTGTTCGAAACACACGGTTCTTTTTCTCTTCTCCTTTCCAATCTTTCTTCTTCAGTGCCAGCCTAATGTTGGACAATTGCAATCGATTTAAGCACTTATATTTCTGTGGGTATTAATCTCTGCCATAATCAAGAAGATCTGTAAGCAAAAGTGTGATTCTAGGTTTGCCTGTGAATGCAGGTTGTCTTACGGTCAAACCAAAACTCTATAGGAAGCAGATTTCATTATCTATGATACGATCGCTATTAATTATAGTGGTCTCAGCAGCACCAAGGCAACAAGCGACATCACAACTCAATTTGACTAGGCCAGGTAGCCTTGAGCGATATATAAGTTATTACCTCAACGCTATTGGGTTTGTTCTGATAAAGAGGAGATTCATTGAGAGAATCGTGTCCATTGGTGATGTGAGGACGTATCCAGGTAGGAAGATACTCAATCTATTAAGGCAATAATATAATAGGAAGGACTTGTTGATGTCTTCTATTATATACCTTGAACTGTAAGTTGCGCTCTTTCCAAAGATGAAAGTTTCTTAATTGATGGTAATGTTGACTTACTCAAAGTTCCAAATCCCTAGTGATAAAGAAAATATTCTTAACATAGTATTGTGAGTGGGTGTTGCTTCTTCATTGTTCATAGTTGTGATCAATGTTTTTATGAAGTATGGAGAAAATGGCACGAATTGCTGAAGTATTAGAGTTCATGAAAACTCTGTTACATTCTACTGTTCATGATACAATAAAAATTAACAAAGCCTCTCTCTCATACATTCAAACATGTTTGCAAAATGCATATGAAAATATTGATCTTTTGTAGTTTGAATCACAACTACAGGAAGAGGAGCTACAACAATGTAGTCATCATTTTGATCTATTTTTTGTTCAGATTGATCCTTTGTTCAAGATTGGGACAAACTCTCATAAGCAGCAAGTTGATTTAGATCTAGTACCCAATGAAGCAACATAATTAGATGGAGATGCAGAAATTCAGCCTGCACTTCCCAAGTCGGTCATCAGACCTTGGGAAGAGCTTGTCCATAACAAGCACAAAACATGCCTTGGATATGACAAGGATGTTTTCTTTCATATTCCAGATTACTCAAAGCCCATCCAATTTTAGAGTGATGGATTCCTTCATGATAGCTCACCTTCACCTGTTCCAGATTCTGCTCCTCCACATTCACAGCCAAAAGTTGTTAAATGTCAACACTGTGACTGAGTTGGCCATATGAAAGATCATTGTTTTGATCTTGATCCATGTGAGCATTGTCATAAAACCACTCATACTTCAAACATATGCTTCAAAAACAAGCCTCCTTCAAGAACAAAGATTCATCTTGGATGGATTGCTTCTTGGCAATGGGCTTCAACAACCAAGAAGATATTTCAGTCATATGTCAGAACTTGTTCTAAAGTATTGAACAATCTTGCAGTTGATTTTTCTCCATCATCTCACCTTGTATCTGACGGGGGGGAAATGATAGTCATCTACAAGCTTCAAAGCCACATCAAGCAAGCCTGAGCCACAACCTACCATGCCAGATTTAGAGTTGTAGCCAGAGACAAAGATGCCCCTGAGCATGCCTTCATTTGGTGATGCCTCTTCAAAGAATTGGGGACACTTCCTCTAGTATAATACTTCAACCTCTTGCCGGTTTTGGAAGATTTCCAAGAATTGCATTAAGCATTCCAGAGTTGTTGGTCATCCTTAAACCAGCACAGGTTGAGACCTCCCTTTTCAGGTTGAGGTTCTTCCTTTTTATGCGGAGTGAGACCTCCCTTTCATGGTTGAAGGTTCCCCTCTTCAAAACATCAGGATCACTTCCTCTAGCAGAATACCTCGGCTTCTTGCTAGATCTAGAAGAGTTCTGGGAATTGCACTAAGCATTCCAGTGTTGGTGGTCAACCTTAAACCACCTCCCTTGATACCAACATTTCAGAGAGCACATTTAGCCTAGTGTTGCCATGCATTTTTTCACGTTTTCTATTACATCTCTCTTCTTGGACTCATACATAACCCTTCGGATTATGGGGGGGAATGTTGGACACCTAATCCTCTGGGTTGGGTGTGGAAGATGAACAACCAATGGGAATCCAAGGGACCACTTGGAATATGAAACCAAGGGTCACTCCTATGTATTATAAATGTATATCATGTCAATAATCGATGTACTCTCATGCTTAGCATTCATCCTATGTGTCTGCCATGTATGTGTTTAACAATTCTTAATTTGTATACAAGAGATCTATTATCTCCTGTGGCATTCCTCTTAGGCATATATGTATTTACACTTACTGCTTGTGCATCTAGTAAAGGAGACCTCCATGCACTAACCTGAGCAGTGAAAAACACATATCCAATAGATACTTGTGATCTATGATTTGAGGACTTGAAGTTTTAGTGGTTGTAATACAATGGTTATCCTTAAGACTTGATGATGATGCAGAGTTAAGGATATCATATGGTTGCATTAACTTTGAAGACTCTATCAAACCCTAAAGTTTCATGTGTAAGATGCATTCTAAAAATCAAAAGTGCAACAGAGAGATAAATGATAGTTGAACAATTGAATGTGTATTTGCGAGATCGTACTTGATGATAAGCACTACAAGGTATACATGTTGAAAAGATATTGGTGACTAACATTCTTTATATATGGAAACATATTTGACAATAACCTTGACATGACCTTGACCTATTCAACAAAGACCTGAAGTAACCTCTAATGTATGCCGATCCTAAGTGTAATATTTATGCCCAAAATTTTATGTTGTGGTGAATAAGCAAAGTGTCTAGTTTGTAATATTCTTTACTCAAGAGTTCCATGTATGTGTTGCAATAGTAAAAGTTTGATATGCGGAGATTGTATATTTGAAACTGGATTCAAAAGGTTGTGGAGCTAGGGTTTGATTACTTGAGTGAAGAAGGTTGTGTTTGTGAGAAAGATAAGATATGGTAGCGATTCAGAAGTTTGACTTGACAATGACCTTGTGACAGTAACATTTGAGTGAAAATGATATTCATGACAATGCCTTCATAACTAAAATGCACGATAATGACCTTGATTAGATAGCAATCTTGTATGCATATGTTAGTATTATTTGGGTTGCATGTTAATGATGTCTGAGAGTATAGTAGTGATGTTTTTATATTACTATAAATTTGATATAACATAGTGATCCTTGACATAGCGATAACCTTAGTAACTTGGAAGCATATATGGCAGTGATGACATACTATGGCAATGAACTCTACAAGATTTTTTTCTTACAGTGATAACATGATATGGCAGTGACCTTTGATATGGCAGTGACTTGGAGGCATGACAATGACCTTATATAAAAGTGATGACATACTCTTGATGAAGGTGATAATGTAATTCGATCGTGAACTTGTTTCATATGGCAGTGACCTTTGACTATGGTAGTGACATTTGATGTGGAAACAGTAGCAACAATGGTGTCATGATTGATAGTGGACAACAACAATAGAAACAATGGTGAAGTGGCAGCAGGAGTACTAGTAGGAGTAGGAAATTTTAGAGTGGCAACAATGGTAGTAGTAGGAGAGAGGCAGCCTGGATAGAAGCAATGGAAAAAAACAATGGTAGTACAATAGAAGTAGCAAAAGAAGTGGCAGTGGAGTGTAGCATTAGAGGTAGCAACTTGTTGTAGATCAGTCATTGTCCCTAGCACAGGAGCCCAAACTCATTTAGGGAACATGTGCTTCCTTCTAGCCTTGTTGGTAAAACCCTTGGCGAGTGTTGTACTTCCTTCCAATTCATCTGGTAAATTTGTATGTACATCATATATGTGAAGCACTTTTTGAGACAAAATATTTTGTGTATTATTTCATGTTTGTTTAATGCTCTGAAGGTTAAAGAACAAACTAATCAATTATGAAAATTAAAGGAAATATTGATTTACCCCGCTTTCAGTATTTCCAACAGAGGTCAATGTATTGTGTTGTCATGTATTAGGGTAGAGATACATTGATTACACATGCATATATACTGTTGTTGAGTGTCTAGTGAGTTGAGTAAAGAGTATGTTGTTGAGTGTTGGGCAAAAGCCTATATATTAATATGATGTCATGTATATCAATGATTAAGGGTTTTTTGAGCTAGTGTATTGTTTGAGTTTGTAGAGAGAGTTTTGAGTCAATGGAGTTATATGTGCTACAACATAGAGAGGATTTGAGGCAATTCAATTCTATGAGCAGATTTGTTTGAGAAAGGTTTGAGTCATAGTATGATGAGTTGATTGTAAGAGTAAAGAGGATTTTTGTATTCAATTATTGAGAATAGAGGATATAGTGGGTCTAGTATGAAAATGGGATGAAACTTGGCTTGCAAAGTGCTTGAGTTGAGTGGTAGACCATAACATGAAATGTTGTGAAATGAGGTCCATAAGGGCTTGAATGTTGGGGCCTTCAATGGGCAAGTGGTGGCTCACTAGCAAGTGGTGGTTGTTGATTCATGGTGTAGTGGCATCCTCCGTGTTGTGGCCTGAGAACTTGGGAGTGGTGGCTAGAAAAAATATTAGGTGTTGGGGCATCCAATAAGTGGTGGTCTACAATAGGTGGTGTCCTGCATAGTTGAAGGAGTGGTGGCTTCCGGCAAGTGGTGCCCTGCAATGAGTAGTGGCCTGCATAATTGAAAGAGTGGTGGCTTCCAACAGGGGGTGGCTTGAAAAGTTCAGGAAGTGGTGGCTTCTGTCAAGTAGTCGCCTGGAGTGAGTGGTTTCTCACATGATTGCAAGTTAGGGCTTGCACACTAGTGGTGGCCAATGATATGAAGATGTAAAAAGAAGATTTTACATAATAATAAGAAGGCAAAGACAAACATCAAATGGTCGTTTTTCTCCCGGAAGGGTTTCCTCCTTACATTTGGTGTCTCATGTGTTATTGATGATGGTTGCTCAATTGTTGATGTGTTGCTCCTCATGTTTATGATTATGCATGTGTTTTTTATATTATGTTGTTGATTAACTAATGCATGATTTAGTTAATGATAAAGACAAAGAAGAAACTGGTAAAAGTTAATCCATCCTCACAATACTGATTCACCCCCCCTCAATATTGTTAGGCTTCCAATAATTTGTATTAGAGCGGAGGCTTTCAAGTGAAACTTGACTGTTGGAAAGCATATCCAAGAAATATTGATTTTTTTTTTCAAATGGACATCAAGAAGTATCTCTACTCAGTGCTGCAAACTTTAAGGTGTGGACAAAAAAAGTTAAATTGGATATTTTAGATTATGGATTTGACAGTCGGAAGTTAGTTTGTGAAGTATATGGTATAGATCTTCCCCCAACAAAAGTGATGTAACAAAATCCCAGGCGAAATGTGTTATCTCTGACGATCTCCATAATGCAGATCTAGATAAAATAATAGATATGACATCTACAAAGGAGATTTGGGACATGATCTAGGTCTGAGTTGATGAAGAACCCTTCCAAGACCGTTTACTTTCGTGTTGTGTTAGATTGCATTTTTTTAAAAGGACATAAATGAATACATGTTCATGCTGTAAAGAAGAGGAACACATCAATCATCAACAACATACAAACATAAGCCGTTGATAATGGAGTTCGTCCAAGAGGGACTACGTCTCCGGGCCCCGATGTCAAGATGGTGTAGGCTGCTGCATTAAGTGTTGTCAATAGTGATGATGTACATGGAGGTGATGTTATTATCATACATGGAGGAGATGTTCCACTATTGGAACTCTTAGTCAAAAGACTCCTATCAGTATGACACAAACTCATGCATGATGAGCATCCCGCTAGCATGACATAAAAGGGATCTCAATGCAAACATACATGACGACAACCTGAGTATCCCATCAACATATAACAAGGGGATCTTAAAACATAACATGACGAATCATGACAACAAGTACATCAAATAGACAATTCCGCATCACATCAAGCAGGAATCATGAAAACAAGTAATAAACAAGATCCCTCGTCAACATCAAACAGGGATCTGTGCAGCATAATGCATAGAAAAAGAAGTACATGAACACACTGCATATACCTCACAACCAAGGGCCATCTGAAGAAGCAGATGTCAAACTGCTGAAGTTGTTCATGCCATCGATCTCACAGCATCAATCGCATGGAAATGGTTGCTTACACATGAATGTTGACACCTGCATTCCACTTCGAAAAGTGGTTGTAGAATATAATGAGAAAATGAGAAATCTAAACACACCATCAGATTTGTGGCGTCAAATAATGCAAAATCGACTGTCCAATTTTTGAATTATGAGAAATTGAGAATCTGGGGCTCAAGGAATCTTTTAGATTCCCCAAAGATTTTGCTCGATGGGTGGACTGGAAATATGCAACTCAAAAGGATAATCTGACCTCGCCATTGCGATCCTTGCAGAAAACCATGAAAAACGACTGTAAACTTGACTATATTCCAACATGGAGAAAAATTACCTCCTCGGGAAAATTTCAAGGATCATGGTTCCGCTCCCTGTTTCTGCAACAATCATGGTTCCACCTTGCATTAAAATTAATTAAAAAAATCACGCTTCAATTTTTGTGCCACTCCTATGCCTCTCCATCCATACGCTCCCTCCATTTTCTTTCAAGTCCGACCTCCCACAAATGAGAAAGAATTCCCTTTTAAATATCCTTCTTGGGCAAAGATATCAACAAAGAGGTCGTTGGTGTGGCAACAAAAATACACAATTGGTTGAGGAGTCGGGGGGTCAAATCCCGCCCCTCCTATATTTTAACATACGTACATTCCAAATTGGGTGGGCACCCCTTGAAATGCAGCAACTGTAATCATGGTGCGTTATTTGATTTTTGGGTGGGATTAAATGTTTTGGAGGCGTTGTTTGTTGTTGGTTGCATGAGTGTGATACATGGAGTTGCCGCGTGGGTGGGGCCATCCCTCCCGCCGACTGTGGGTTCAACTCCCACCAGCTCCGACATTAATGTGTGGTTATGTGTTGGGGTGTGGGCCGGGTCCACCGGAGGTGACCCGCCCACCACGTATGTGTTTATATATGGTGCAGTTGAGGATTGGGAGCTTCAGCGGGGTGATGGCCATCGAGCCAATTTTAAATCTTGTTTTATGTGATGGTTGGGGGTCGACAGGGGTCATGGCCCGCCACCCATTTTATTAAAGATTTTTTTTGGGTCCTGATGGGGGTGGGCAAGGGTCATGGCCCGCACCCATTTTAATATATATATATATTTTGTTATTAAAAACAAATTAGCCATTTTTGAAAATTTGAAAAATGATCGAAGGAGACAAATTAATCAGGCCACAAATTTGCCTGGAATCTGGCCCAGGTTGGCCAGAATCCGGTGGCCGGATTTTTTCCAAATTGTTGCCTCCTTAAACCTGCCAAGTCACCTAGTCAACCCTGAACTTTGACTGCCTTTATCTTCCTCATCCGGACTCGAATTGACAAACCGTTGTGACCACTGCGATCAAGGCGATGAGATCTATGCTCTGGTCCTAGTTTGAAAGCATTCCAACCATTTTGAGTTTTGAGCTTCCATAAGCCCACTTTGTCCTGTGTGTGTCTCTAGAGCCACCTAGATCAATCCTCCCCACTGAGGAGCTTTTGGTCCTCCAAAAGCATGAAAAATAATTTGTAACTTCCCTGTACCTTGTCTGCATCACAAGTGTCCTGAAAGGTCTTGCTTCCATCTCCTTCACCTTTGTTCTTCGGATCCTTAAGCGATGAGCCACCACCTGCAACTTCTTCAACCTGTAGTACATTGTTTTGCAAATTACATGCTTGACATTCATGACCAACTAATGACCCAAGCACCCCATACTTACCACAGATTTATACCACATACTCGGTGGTCAAGTTTACACCAAGATGGATGTAATACCCCAGCTATGAAAACAAGGCCAACACATCATTGTTGCGTCAACAAGTGATAGAAAACACATCATCACTGCAACACATGTTTCACAACAATAAGGCCAAACACTATTTTGTTTTGGCAAGTGATGGAAAACATGACATCACTTTCACAATTTATCACGCAACTCAAAACAAGACCAGACATCATTGTTGCTGAACAAGTGATGGAAAACACATGATCACTTTTACATCTTAAAATGCAACAAATGATTTACAAAAGCACGACCATGAGTTGCTAACATATCTAGAAACCATTTTTCAGTTATCACTATGAATGGGTTGCCTCCTTGTGGCGGTTTTGCTTGTCGAACAACTGCTTTACCTAGTTCACGCACCGACGCTTTGTCTTTAAGGCGCTACTCTAGATGGAGCCTCCAACAAGTGGCTCTTTGATGGCCACTTATATCGCAATGACTACAATAGGTTTTCTTCCTCCAGATCTGCTTAACGTGTTTCTTTACCTGCTGTTGAGAGGGTCTTTCACATCTCATCCTTTTTTTTGCTGCCATTCTTTTCCAACACTTAGAAAATGTATGGTTGTGTAATCCACAAAAGGTACATGTCTTTCGATGCCATGTTTTACATTCATCATTAACACATGATCATAATCGAAATGAAGATTTGAATGTGAAAGTGATTATACCTTTCCTTTCCGTCTCTGGTGTAAGGATGGCAATGAGAGCTTGTCTCAGCTCTTTTCCTACCATGGGTATTGTCATGGGATGATGGGGATGTGTTCCCATCATTCTCTTTCCTCGACGATTTCGACGATGTCTCGGAAGCATATGACACCTTTGAGCATTCTCCCTCGGTGTATCTCAAGCCTGGAAATTGAGGTCTCTGCAAAACCTCCAATGGTTGAGTTATGCCTTGGTTATTAACACCAAGTTGTTCTTCCTCCTCGTGCCTCATCCTTGTAAGGAGCATCATGTTTGTGCCTATAATTGGGATCTCCAAATCTCCAACAGAAATCATACTATGTGAAGAAGAAACTGAAAGGAAATCAACATCTTTTACCTCCTCTGTCAATGTGGAAAGAACTTATGAGGGCTTCTCATCATCTGTTGTTGGTGGTTTTCTAGTTGTCTCAGTGCATTCACCAACTTCATTTCTGACATACCCAAGTCCTACCTGACGGGGTAATTATTCTACTTTGATGGGGTTGACAATGCCTTGGCCATTAACACCCAAGCCTTTTCCTTTATACCCCATTCTCTTCAATAGTTTGGAGCCAATCCTTGTGGTATGATTTTCAAAAACAGCGAAATCATCATTAGGAAACATACATGAATTCAAAGAATTACTTTTTAACTCACATGGGTCACACTGCAGCTTTTCCAAGGCCTCGTCTTTGGCTTGCAGCTATTGTAGCAAACTCTGTTTTTCCTCTTTCTCTTCATGTAGACGCATCTTCAATTCAACGTTCTCTATTTGAAGATTATGTTTGTTGTGCTTTAGTTCTTCCATGGCCTCTTCTGTGGCTTGCAACTGAAGATACAATCACTCCTTTTCCTCTGTCTCTTTCTATAGAGTTTCATACATTATCTCCACTCTTTTGGAAATTTTGAGCATGGTCTCATACATCGCTTTTTCATCCCCTATCATTGCACGTTCCATTGTTCACGCTTGCAATTCACATCAATGCAAAGATCGCTCTGATACCACTTGATCCAAGTCCGAGTGTGATGGAGGACCCTTCCAAGACCTTTTACTTTCGTGATGTGTTAGATTTCATTAAAAAAAAAAAAACATAAATGAATACATATTCATGTTGTAAAGAAGAGGAACATGTCAATCATTAGCAACATAAAAACATAAGCCATTGATAACGGAGTTCGTCGAGGAGGGACTATGTCTCCGGGCCCCAGTGTCAAGATGGTGTAGGGCACTGCATTAAGTGTTTTCAATAATGATGATGTACATGGAGGTGATGTTGTTATCATACAAGGAAAATTCCCTCACATAGGAGTGGCTCCAAGAGATGTTCAACTACAATAACTCTCAGTCAAAAGACTCCTATCAGTATGACACAAACTCATGCATGATGAGCATCCCACCAACATGGCATAAAAGGGATCTCAATGCAAACATACATGATGACAAACTGAGTATCCCATCAACATACAACAAGGGGATCTCAAAACATAACATGACGAATCATGACAACAAGTACATCACATAGACGATTCCGCATCACATCAAACAGGATCATGAAAACAAGTAATAAACAAGATCCCTCATCAACATCAAACAGGGATTTGTTGAGCGTAATGCATAGCAAAAGAAGTACATGAACACACTACATATACCTCACAACCAAGGGCCATCTGAAGAAGCAGATGTCAAACTGTTGAAGCTGTTCGTGCCATCGATCTCATGGCATCAATCGCATGGAAATGGTTGCTTGCACATGAATGCTGACACTTGCATTCCACTTAGAAAAGTGGTTGTATAATATAATGATAAAATGAGAAATCTAAATGCACCATCAGATTTGTGGCGTCGAATAGTGCAAAATCGATTGTCCAATTTTTGAATTCTGAGAAAATGAAAATCTGGGGCTTAAGAAACCTTTTAGATTCCCCTTAGATTCCTCAAAGATTCTGCTCCATGGGTGGACTGGTACTCTGCAACTCAAAAGGCGAATCTGACCATGCCATTGTGATCCCTATGGAAAACCATGAAAAACGACTGTAAACTTGACTATATTCTGATATGGAGAAAAATTACCTCATCGGGAAAATTTCAAGGATCATGGTTCCACTCCTTGTTTTTGCAACAGTGATGGTTCCACCCTGCATTGAAATTAATTAAAAATATCATGCTTCGATTTCCATTCCACCCTTCTGCCTCTCCATCCATATGCTCCCTCTGTTTTCTTTCAAGTCCGACCTCCCACAAATGAGAAAGAATTCCCTTTTAAATATCCTTCTTAGGCGAAAATATCAACAAAGAGGTCGTTGGTGTGGTGGCAAAAATACACAATTGGTTGAGGGGTCGGGGGGTCAAATCCTACCCCTCCAATATTTTAACAGACGTACATTCCAAATTAGGTGAGTGGCATTTGAAATGCAGCAAATGTAATCATGGCGCGTTATTTGATTTTTGGGTGGCATTAAATGTTTTGGAGGCATTGTTTGTTGTTGGTTACGTGAGTGTGATACATGGAGCCGCTACGTGGGCGGGGCCGGCCCTCCCACCAGTCGTGGGTTCAACTCCCACCAGCTCTGGCATTAATGCGTGGTTATGTGTTAGGGCGTGGACCGGGTCCACCGAAGGTGGACTGCGCACCCCGTATATGTTTATATATGATGCGGTTGAGGATGGGGAGGCTCAGCAAGGTGATGGCCACCAAGCCAATTTAAAACCTTGTTTTATGTGATGGTTGGGGGTCGGCAAGGATCATGGACCGTTGACCCAAAATTATTTAAGATTTGTTTTTGGGTCCTGGTGGGGGTGGCAGGTGTCATGCCCTGCCACCCATTTTAATATATATATATATTTTGTTATTAAAAACAAATTAGCCATTTTTGAAAATTTGAAAAATGACTGAAGGAGACAAATTAATCAGGCCACAAATTCGCCTGGAATCTGGCCCAAGTTGGCCGAATCCAATGACTGGATTTTTTCCAAATTGCTGCGTCCTTAAGCCTACCAAGTCACCCGGTCAACCCTGAACTTTGACTACCTCTATATTCCTCATCCGGACCTGGATTGACATATCATTTGCACCACTGCGATCAGGGCGATGAGATCTATGCTTTGGTCCTGGTTTGAAAGCATTCCAACCATTTTGAGTTTTGGTCTTCCATAAGCCCACTTTGTCCTGTGTGTGTCTCTGGAGCCACTTGGATCAAGACATATTGCAATTTTTTTATGGAGGAGACAACAACAATGGAGAGAAGAAGAGAAAGAAGAAAAAGAAGGCCTCACAAAAGAAAGAGTCTCGTCCTTCTAGCATGAGTTCAATGGTTCAAGAAGAAAAAGAAGAAGGCCTTGCAAAAGAAAGAGTCTCATCCTTCTAGTGTGAATTCAACGGTTCAAGAAAAATCAGAAAATGAGCGTGCCTGAGAATCATAGGTCATGCAACATAATAGATCTGATCATAATGGTGATGGTGAGTCATTCCTTAGTTGTATTTTAGATGGATATGATGCTAATCAATTTTAGTTGAATAGTCAAGATGAGGATGATATTATGCTTGTTAAAGTCGAATATGAGTCAGCCATGGTGATTATTGATAAATTAATTGTTGAAGTAAGTAGACTAACAACTACTTGTAAAGATCAAGAAAAGATTTAGTAGTTTTTTGATGAGAAGGATAATGAGCTTGGAGAAGAGATCCTCAATCTAAAGGTCCAATTGTAGGAGACAAGAAGAATTAAGACGTTAAAAACAACCAGATAAATGAAAGAGAGGGTCAAGTTGAAAAGCCTGAGGCTGAGGTTATCATGTTAAGAAAGCAACCTGGAGAAAAGGACAATCAGCTCAAGTAGGAGAAGAGTACGAGGCTCTTGGACAACATGCTGAAGGGCCAAAGATCTCCCTTGATCAGATCTAGCCTCAACTTTCAAAAAGGAGAATATAGTTCGCATGCAAGAGGAAACAATGGTGCAAAACTCAAAAATCTTGTAGCAGAAAACATTAGCAGCAAGAGAAACAAAGGGAGAAAGACGCAATAGATCCAACAACCGAGGAGATTTGATATTGCCATATTTCAAAGGAGCCAAAAGCCCTTTGCTCCTTCGATGGACGAGGTAGAGTGCTATATCTGTCACAATTTTTGACAATTGGCAACCAACTATAGAAGCATAATGTACAAATCTAATCAATATAGCATGCAACAATATATGAAACAATTTGGGTACTAAAGGAGGTCAACAACCATTAGGTATACTAATTCATATCATGGTTTTTGTTTCTCATGAAACCTGTTTCTCCACAAGGTGATTGATTGCAGATCTAGTCCATAGAGTAGAAGCACATTTATGGAAGATAGATAGATGACATGATGAGAAAAATATTTGACCCCCTTGCATCATATCTTGGTCATGTGAGATGCCATGCATGTCACAATCTTGGTCACCTAGCTAAAGATTGCCAGTTGTTTAGTTCTTCAAGGTAGATCTGGTAAAGGGAGCAATTGAACTAACGGTGGGCCTAACATAAAACAAGAGGAGAATTTGCATGTCAAGAAGAAATCTACTACAGTGTGGAGGAAGGAGGACTAGCAAGTGAAATGTGGGATTGATTTATGTACCTTTGATGATGATGACATATGGTACATTAATAATGGTTTTTCCTATCATATCAAGGGACGAGCAATTTCCTCTCCTTGAGGAATACTAAAAATGACAATGTCATTCTTGGAGATAATACATTTGCTAAGGTGTTGGGCAAAGGAAAGACCAATCTTGGTGATGATAAGACTAATTCACCTGATGTATAGTTGGTTGAAGGGTTGAAGCACAATATCCTCAGTGTGAGTCAGATGGGACATGGAGGCAAGGAAGTGATATTCAACTCCAAACGATGTTGCATCAGGAAAGAGAGGTCAAATAGAGTGGTTTCTAAAGGAATCAAGACCAGGACCTTGGACAATGTGTACATGTTGAATGGAAGAGTGAGTAGAAGCAAAAGATCAAGGCCACCCTCTTCCTCTTTCGATTCCAAGTAGAATAATCATATCCTCCATTGCAGTGCATGATTCTCAAATTCACTCAAGCAAGACTGCAAAAGTACAAGTGAGTCTTGCATAGCCCCAGGGGGAGCACATGGAAGTAGCATATAAGCATGGAAAAAGCTAAGTTCGAGTAGCAACAACAACATGGTGTGATCCAAAGCCTAAACGCTCAATTAGGTTTACGGGATCAACAAGAAGGAAAGAATGTATAATGAGCTCAGGGGGAGCTATGCATGCATAAGGGTTTCAAGGTTTGCATGTTATTTCTATGATGTTTTTCCCTCATGTCTTTTGTAGTTGATGCATTTATTATACTTTTGGGTGAAAATGCATTTTACTTCAATCGTGTAAGCACCCTTGAGTGCATTGATGTAGCGGCCATGTACTTATATTGTATATATCATTGTCATCATTGAGTTATTGGTTAAGTGGTCATTGTGTTAAGCATGCATTATAGAAGTGAGTTATGTATGGGCAATTTGGAGTCCAATGTGTAAGACCTATGTGTACTTATATATCATTGACATGTTGATTGAATAGTCCTTGGTTGAGCCACGCATGAGAATCATGAGAGCCATTTGTCTAGGCTTTCATACAAGGAAGAGTCACCTGGTCTAGGCATGCATTAAAATGAGTCATGTTACAACCATGTATGGGATTTTGGTATTGTTATTGCAGCCATGTATTATTATGATATAGCCCTGTAGCCTCATTATTAAAGCCCTGTACCATTGCATTATATATCATTTGATTATGGGTTGGTTGTGAGCCTTTGGTTCAAGTGGTGTGGCCTCTTGCAAGATGGCAATGAGGCAAATGCAATAAAAGAATGTTTGTTCAACAACTTGGATAGTTATTAATAAACCCTAGTACATCTCCAAGGGGATCATGTTCAAAGAGAAGAGCATGGTGTTGGCTTAGTTGGCATGTGGCAAAATTTTCCTTGGTTCCCAATGCCTATCTTTCAGGAGTGTTGGTAGTTAATTAAGTTTCATCAATAGTGTTCATTGTGTCACCATGGTGTTTTCAGCGAGACCTGATCACCCTTTGCCATTGATGTTAAATGGGGAGAGTGACATAACCACTACCATAAGCGGAGAGTGAGCCAACCATATGAGTGAGAATGAGACCAACTGATTAGTAGTGATTGAAGATCAGTGTGGTGACGTGACTGAAAGTTCCCACCAATGCCAAAGGGGGAGAATGTTGGCAACATGATGTTGGCATTGATGTCAACCATGGAGTGAGTTGCGTTGGCATTGATGTCAACAAGATGAGATTGCATAATGTGATGATCAAATGATGATATGTTTGGAGGTTTGGATGAGCTGTACTTGTTGCAAAGGTGCTTGAGGACGAGATGATGAAGGTGGAAGAAGTTCTAGGCAAGAAGCTTTGTGTTTTTCTATGTGTTAGAACAGTACCGCAGTCTCCCTCTAGTCACAGAGCGACACTAGAGTAGTGTTGTGGTTTGTGCATTGTCTACTAGTGGAGATTGCTGCATGGTGGCAGTTCAGTGTTAGTGGCACTATCCTGTAGGTGTCAAAAATAAATCTATGAACCTTAACCCGTAAAATGCCATGGAAATGAACACGCTTAAGGTGTTTGACTTGGTGCATAATAGTCACAATGATTTGATTTTAATTTGGTGACCTATGAGAGTGTGAACGTATTGATTTAGTGATTATGGACTTGATTTGGTCACTTAGGCATAATGATATGAATTAATTAATGTGTGGTTATGGTCGATATGGTCCAACATGAGCATTAGAGATTGATTGTTATATACTTCTTATTGTGGATCGTTATAAAGGTTACACACTTAGAGCAATTGATGTGAAATCATGTACCTTGCACTTGGATATATAGAAAGAATGTGAATGTTGTAAGCCATGGTAGAGTCTATGCATTAAAAGTGAAAATTACAGAGGTTGATCTATGCTAGAGAGATGAATCAATATGCACACCTATAGGTTATTATATGGAGTGCATTCTGGCAGTTGCTATACACATGGAATAAAGTGATTAGTGTAGTAGAGTGCATGAATTTTGCGCATACACAGTGACGAAGTGCACATGACAGAGCTAGATCATAGTTTGGTGTAGATAGAGTGTGCATATTACCCCCCATAGGCACCTGAGATTGTTGGCTGGGACAAAGCTTGTGTGTTGGAGTCACATATGGCGGAGGATCAACGGTTGATCGATGTGTGACAATGTACTGACATAATTTGTGGTTGTAGGGATTAGTTCTATGTGATAGAGAGCTCATATTAATGATGAATGATCCCATGTTTGTATGGTTGTTCTAGTTTGTATAGCTCATGTATTGTGTTTTCATGTCTTAGGTTGTAGGGATACATTGATTACACACGCATGTATATTGTTGTTGAGTGTCTAGTGAGTTGAGTAAAGAGTATGTTGCTAAGTGTTGGGCAGAAGCCTATATATGAATGTGATTTCATGTATATCAATGAGTGAAGGTTTGATGAGATGGTGTATTTTTTAGGTTTGTAGAGAGAGTTTTGAGTCAGTGGAGTTGTCTATGTTACTGCATAGAGAGGATTTGAGACAATTTGATTATATGAGCATATTTGTTTGAGAGAGATTTGAGTTAAGAGTATGATGAGTTGATTGGGTAGGTAGAGAGGAGTTATTTATTTATTTATTGAGCATAGAGGATATGGTGGGTTCAATATGCAAATGGGATGAAATGTGGCTTGCAAAGTGCTTGAGATTAGTGGTGGACCATATTATTAAACGTTGTGAAACAAGGTCCATGAGAGTTTGAAGGTTGGGGCCTTCGGCAGGTGAGTGGTTGCTTACAAATTTAGGGTGTAGTGGCGTCCTTCAGGTTGTTTCCTGAGAACTTGGGAGTGGTGGATTTTGTCAGGGGTGGGACAACCAGTTACTATGTTGAATGTGTATGGCCCCTATGAGGATAAATAGGTCTTTGGGGATTAAATTTTTGCTTTATAGTTTTCAGAAATGGCAATGTGATTTTAGGTGGAAATGAAAACTTCACACTTAGTAGTGATTTCTCATCACAAGTTGGGGCTTGCACACTAGTGGTGGCCAAGGATATGAAGATGTAAAAAGAAGTTTTTACATAATAATAAGAAGATGAATATGAAGAACAGATGGTGGTTTTTCTCCTAGAAGGGTTTCGACCTTACATTCGGTGTCTAATGTGTTATTGATGATGGTTACTCAATTGTTGATGTGTTGTTTTTCATTGTTTACTTTCTCATGTTTATGATTATGCTTGTGTTGTTTATATTATGTTTTTGGTTAACTAATGCATGATTTCGTTAATTATAAACAAAGGGAAAAAACTGGTAAAAATTAATCCACCCACACAATACTGATTCACACCCGCCCTCCCCGCCCTCCCCCCTCCCAGTATTGTCAAGCTTCTAACACCGCATTCAGTTTCAACCCCTCAAAATATTATTCAGGGGGATCCCCTCCCCAATTTTATGTTCATCCTAATGGTAGAGGGTATTGGAAGGCATCTCCAATAGCTTCTAGCTTTGGGCAAGCTCATAAGGCTAAGTCTTCATCAAAATATTAATCCTTTGTCTCACCTACAATTCATGGATGATACTATGCTAATGGGAACTCCTACAAAATATGAAGCCAAAGCTTTTAAGCGGATTCTGGACTCTTTCGTGATATCCTCAGGAACCAGGATGAATGAAGGTGAGTCTTTCATTTACTTCTTTAATACTTCCGTTAATATCTAAAGAAAAAATTCTAAAATTCAAAGCTTTCAAAAAGGGTCCTTTCCCTCCAAAAAACTTGGAGCTCCTTTACATGAAGAATGCCTTAAGATACATCTTACAAGAACAAATCCTATCCAATTTATATCTTAAATCAAATAGTGAGAAGTTTAGATTTATAATCCACTTGATAAAATCCTCCTCATTAAATTAATGCTACAAGCTATGCCTTTTTATATTTTCTCTATCCTTATAGCACCATTTGAAATTCCCAAATCTAGTAAAAACATTCAACACTCCTTTCTCTTGATGGTTCTTAAAAAGGAGAGAAAATGGGCCCTAGTGGCTTGGGACTAGCTATTTCTTCCTAAATGGGTAGAAGGAATATGCACCAAAGGCCCGAAACTATAAGCAAGACACACGCTATGAAAACTTGGTGGAGATGGCTAAAAAGCAAAGAACTATGGGGGGGAATTTGGAGAGACAAATATGTTGGGAATATTAAGGAGGAACTCATTCAAATGGAGAGTTGTCACCAAAGATCTTTCATATGGAACAATGCTTAGAACCTCAAAACATTAGTTCAAGAGCAGTGCTTCTAAGAAATTTGAGGAGGGACCTCTTCCCTCTTCTAGGAATATTTTTCATTGTAAGAGAGCGAATTGGGCTCATAAGATTCTCCACAACAAGGATCACTCTCTAAGCCTTCAATTTGTACACAATCCACTGATATTGGGAGGATACTCTGAAAATCAATCAAGATCCATATCATCATATAAAGATAAAGCACGAGTTAACTAGTTGAATTGAATGTAGAATATAGTAAAACTCTAGAATGTTATGAGAGAAAAAATAAAAATAAAAAATCAATCCTTGATAATGCCCCAACATTTTTAGATGGGATACCAAGGGGATGGGAACTTCAAGGTAGAGAACATATGCCTGAGGCCAAATGCAATTGCCAAGATAAAGGAACACGATGTCATTAGATATGGAATTCATATCTCTATCAAAAGTCTCATCCTTTCTTTGGTTCCTAGTATGGAAAACAATTTTGAATTGGGACTAAATTTTAAGATGTGGCTTGGAAGGTCCATATTTTATGTATGTTTATGGGTGAAGAGGAAACATCAAAACACCACTTCAAAACATATTTAGAGGTAGGTTTTCTATGGGATAAAGGAACATAAATATTCATATAATTAGACAAACAAAGGAATGACATTGTCCAAGCATTGGGAAAGTTGAAAGATTCACTTTGTGAAAACCTAATTCTTAATAAAGCCTAGATCCACTTCTTAGGATTTCTTCTTTGCACAATATGCAAACAAAATGTAATTACTACATTTTTAAACACCAAGGAGGCATAGTTGCCTTATCATGATCTCTTCAAGTCAACATTTGAGAATCTATCAAAGCCATCAAATGATTTTTTGAAACTAAGCATTATCAGGGAAATGAAAATATGATCTTCTTAAGTTAAGGTCTTGATCAATCTTGCTAGCCACCAAATTTTCTCCCCTTGAAACCTTTAAGAATTGGCATCTCACTACAGGCCTAGATCAAATATTAGAGCCAATGGTTGATTTGGGTTAAGTTACCAAAATTTCCCTTGGAGTTGTGGAATAAGGCCAGGTTTAAGGCCATCATTTCCTTCATCACAGGGGGCTTGGTTTATAAGGATAGTGCCTCATGGTGTGTTGCACAAATTTTGGTGGACATTGATGCTATCAAGGGACTCTTTGAGTTTATTTCTATAGTCTATTGTGTGTGTACCTTTACTAAAAAATTGCACTACATGGATGTGCCATGGAGATGTCATGAAGTGGGTCATGTGTTGGTTGATTGTCAAAATATTGGCTTTAAACATCATCAAGAAGTGGAGGATCAAGAAGACAAACCATCAAAGGCTATGGACCAAGTGGGGCCTGCTCCAACAAGGGTGCCTATGGTTTCTAGGAATTAGGATGATCTTATCTCTATGAAGGAGAAACTCGTGACCTAATCTATTAAGGCTCCCTTCATTTTGGGGGATTGTGTTGATGTGGAGATTGAGTTCCCTAGGATATTTATGATCCAAATTAGAGAATTTCCTCTATCTGTTAGGGATGTCACCTTAAGGGATCTAATGGGTTGGGTAGTTAGCGAGTCATGATTATAGACATGAAGTTGTCAAAATCACAATGAGCTATCCATGGATTGTTGTGGGACTTTTATGCTCAACTAAATGAACTTTTAAGTAAGGATTTTACTACTTTTCTTACTTCTACTTTTATTACATCTAGTGGGGCTTTGTTGAGGTTTTCTCCTTCAGGTCTGTTATTCCTTGAGATGTTCCTAGTTGTCTAGGAACTATGTCATGGCATCATAAACCTACTTTTGACCTCAAGTTGGTCATTAGGTCTGAGGGGGCTTCCTCTTTAAAGTCATGAAAATTGGCTTCACAATTTCATTTTGCAACAACTCAAAAAATTGAGCTCAACGGCCAAATTTAAAAGGATAGGAAAATAGGGTTGAGGAGTGGGATGGCAAGTGATTGAGAATAAAAGCTATAAATTCTTCAGACATAAAACCTTTCCATTTTTCACCATATTCTCAGTTATTAGAGCACAAAAGCTAAGGATGAAAGACGAAATAAAATAGAATCACAGTGAATCTCGAAGTCAACAATGAGTAAGGAAGTCATTGTAACCCCAAGATGTAGCAAAGTAAATCATTGGGCATTGTTAAGTGACTCTAGCAAAACAAATGTTAAAGACAAGAATAATTGATGAATTCAACCAATAAACATTCCTAAAAATAATTTGCAAATATAAGTTGAAGATGTACATATAGTAATGGAATTTATACCAATTTTTCTACCTTCAAAACATGTAAAACTATATGCAAACTTCAATGACATAGCAAGAAAAAGCATCCCCATGACGGGGTCGAGTATCAAGAGGAGTCAGAGGCTAGGGGGTCATGCCCACCACCCCATACTTGATAGGTGAGTTAATGTAAGGGGTGGCATGGCTTCCGCCTCACATGCTTAAGCATGTAGTGTTATTTACATCCTTATACCATGCAATATACGTAGGAGGCGCCAAGGGAGGAACATAAGGGTTTGAAGGATATTTCCATTTGGAAGAAGAGTATTGCTCTGCTCCATGAGAGATTAATGGAATGATTTTTGCAAAGGAACCGATACTTCTGTATGGTAATTACGTCCAAGAACACTAAGGTTGTTGGTTCAAGGTATGCATGGTTGGATGATTTGAGAGAGTTGCAGGAGAAGGGGAGAAAGGTCATCAATAAAGAGGGACGAGGAGAATATCGCAACCTAGTCGAGTGCTCAATTATGGTCGTGGACTACTCAATCAAGAGTGAACCATCTTTCCTAGACAATGAAGAGAGGGAGATTTTTCACTACTAGTAGGTAATCCTTCACCTCATAGTTATTTGTCTGATCGTTGTATGGTGAGTCTTAGAAAAATCCATATTTTCTTGCACCATTGTGTTTTACATGATAATTCAACTAGTTATTGGAGTAACCGTTACGTAGTGCATGTGCTAATATTCATGACTTCTCCTCATAACTGTGTTTTTTTAGATAGCGGTCAATTGTTTTGGACTTGGGTCTCTCGTTGTTGCGTCTTTGATGTTTAAGCTTCGGGTCTACTGAAAACCAAAAGTATTTATTGGGTTTATTATATGGTTTATGTCCATCATATTGTGGGTTTAAACCATTCTACTGTGGATTTATTCTACTTGGTAAGTCTGTACTAGTTTTATTCTACTTTGTGGTCGAGGGAAGCTCGTGTCACTCAGAGACTCATGGAAATTGGGTGTAGAGTGTTCCTAAGTTGGTTGTATTATAACCTCAACCTGAGGTTTCTTTCTTTCATGGGGGGTTGCAATCAATGGTATAACTCGTCTTTGACCTGACAAGTACACTCCTTCTATCTGAGGGTTGCAATTTAGGAGCCTTATTTTTGAGGTTTATTGTAATTGGTTGAGCATGGAGCACCAAAGAATACACAATAGGCATGGTGGTGGGATAGAAGTCCTCAAAGCCATAGTAGAGTCCATCAACAATCTCATGAAGTTGTTGAAAGCTTCCATGTAGTGATCCATCCTGATACCCAAAACAAAATTCAAAAATTATAATCTCGTGATATTAACGAGAGATAGATCTTCTCTCACTCTGAGATCATGGAAGATATTTCCACTTGGATTCATGACCTAGGTCATACTCGGGGATGGCATAAACAGTATTTTGGAGCTCTGACTCTTTATTGGAAAATGAAGACTCTAATGGACAAGATTTTAATGGATAAGTAGGCTAAGAAATACAACATGTTTCTTGGTCTGTAGGAGGTCAAAAGATATCAATGTAAACAAAATTTCTAGTTAGACATAATTGAAGAAAGGCTTGCCGACATTGAGTTACACTTCTAGTGTAAACTAGCCTCTCATGACCCTCTAGGGTCGAGTGCTTGAGATACGGTTCCTAGCACTTCTTCAGATACTTAAGTTTACAAGATGTTCACTAGTTTTTATCTTCGTATTTACAATACAGGCATAGATAGTTTGGTTATGCTATAAACTTTGGTACTTCTTGAATTTTTGACTAATTACTCCATAGGTAGGTGGTCAAAAGCATATGATTTCTTGCAAGGCGGATTGAGACCACCTACCTGATGTTATATGGCCTAATGTGGACTGATGGATGTACATGTTTAGCATGATTGTATGAGGCAATACAACCTAAACTTACAAAAAAAAGATATAGCAAGAAAAAGGATGATATTTAAAAGAATCTTAACACATGAACGCTAAGGAAAACATGGATCTGCCAACAAGTAGTGAGTCCTCTGGAAATGTATTAATGTTTGAATTTACGAAATAACCCCTTGGGGCTATTACAAACACTATCCTTACTGTTGGCCATAATTATTCCTCTATCGCCCTCTCACTTGACCCCCCACCAACATGGAATCTTTCAATTGTTGCTTTTATCTTCTTGTATGCAAATTTCCAACCTTTATTTATGTAACCGATTTCTAAAAATAAAATAAAGATGAGGCTATTGAGGAGCTCTCAACACCTTGAGAGATTAGTTGTCTCATCTTACTACATAAGGGGAATTTGTTATTGGTTTAAAACCTCATTGTTGCCACTCGTCCTATAGTTATAGCAATAACTCTTCTTCTACCATCTTCCCAAGAAGTTGTCACTCATCTAATACCAAGGTTTGGCTTGGGTTCCCTTGATCATGACTTCACCAATTGTAGAATGTCATGAATAACATTTTTGTAATGAATAAGCAAGTAATTACATTGGTAAAAAGATGCTAAAGAGCTTCAATTGGTTACTATGGGTATCAAGGAAAGCATCCAATATCAAATTTTATTATGTTCATATTATTAATTTTCACGAAGAAAGGATAATTAATCCATACACTTCCACACTAAAACTACACACCATTATCCCTTGATACACATCCAAAACATGTATATTGGTATCCATGGTAGACAAAAGAATTAGCTTCCCATCATTGCTAAATTTTATCCCAATGGTCACTCATCATATAAGTGAGCATCAAACATTTTTGTTACACCCCCTTCAATGGATATATTGAAGACAAACCCTTGTTCATCATATGCCACAATAGGTCTTCTTTGTGCTCAGATCAAACCTTAACACTTATCAATTCATAGATCCCATAGAAGCACAATGTGATCTAAGGATTTTGACATGAAACATTCACCCCTTGGAGAGATACAAAGGGAAACTACCCTATCAAGGGGACCTTTGAAATTGTTGAGAAATCTAAGGCAATTAGATTTGGTATGATTTCTCTTATTTTTGATAACTGCTTGTGATATATCTTTACTTCAACTTGTAGATCTCATTATTATTAGCTTCTTCTTCGCTTGATTATTATAGTTTTCCAATCATCAAACAACTACCAAACAAATGAAGATCAATAGAACACAATAAACACTAGATCTTTGCTGCTAGCTAGGGCCAAAACCTCTCCTAGAAAGGAAAACCCACAAGTAATTCTTCTCTTCTTATAGAATATTCAAAAGATGAATTCCAAGACCTTAGACCCAAGACAAAGACCCCTCCAAGACCAAGTCAACCTTCCTTGTAGGTGAGCAACACATTTTGTCCTTTCAACAACTTCAACCCCAACAACTTTCTGCAACTTCGACCCCTAAAAACAATTTCATCCTTCCACTGCAAATTTGTAATTTTTGGCCTTTCTGCAATAGTTTTAACTTCGCACGTGTGGGAGAAAGAGGCTATTTTAAGCCTCCTTTCTTCTTCGCTTGGCTTGCTTCTTTCCCTAGTCAAGAAGATGATATGTCTTGCTTTCTTGATCATAATTTTGACCTTCTTTGGAGATCTGAAATTTCCTCCTTTGAAGCTACAGAAGCCATAACCCTTCTTCACATGTGTGAGAGAGATAGTGATCAAATTTCATAAATTTGTTTCTCCTTCTTGAGATTAGCCCTATAATTGTTCTTCCTTCTTCTTTGCTTGATTTTTCTACTTCTCCTCTTGCTTGATCAAACTTGATGATGATCTCCTTCAAATGAGGTCAACTGCTTCTTATATATAGGCTTATAAGGAGGTCAAATTACCCTTCATGAGGCCGACTTGTTCTCTTGCACGCTGACTTGGCCATGGAGGGATTTTTGATACAATTTTGGCTCAAATAAGTTCTTTTGACTTGATACAAGATGCCCAATAGGGTCTATTACATATAACAATGACTCTTTTGACTCCTTGACTCTATGAAAAAACCTAGAATCACACAATGGGTGCTTTGACCTAAAAACAAATTGACCTTGAGCATGAAACCCATGCTATAAAATAACAACAATATTTTTTTCTTTTTCTTTTTACATTAAATACATAAAATCAATAGTACATAGAATATTATGAAGACCGAACCTAGTTACACAGTTCAACACTCCCTCTTAACTAGGGAGGTATTCATAATATGTAGATGGTACATGGACATTCTCATACTGACAAATTCTCATAAGAAGAGTCAGATTGGTAAGCCATCTCAAAAGCTATGTTTTTAGCTTATATCAGTGCATCTCATCATATCAACCAACTTTGTCATATAGCAAGGCCTTGACTAACAACTCTCCACTAGATTAGAGCACAACATTGGGGAGACAATGATTTATAGACACCTTCATCATTGTCTCTCAAAGCACATATCCCATCTAGATGTTCACAAGGTATGTCCTTTAAGGACCATTCCTTTCTTGGATTTACACATCTTCAAGGAATTTCCTCTTCGACTACTCTTACCAATTGGATGCCCTACCTCATCCTAAAAGAGTATCGGTATTGGTCTCATATTTTTACCTAATCCTCCATTCTTTCTTCATGATGTGAAGACACGAATGAAGTGTCTATCGCTCCCTCTTAACTAGGGAGGATATGCTCATTCCTTCACATGAAAGGAATATACCCAAGCTCCCTCTTAACTAGGGACTTGTTTCCAACAACAACTATCTGCTCTTTGGTGGAGATCATGGTACTATCAACTGTTAGTAGGGCTCCTCTTTTTGCATCATGTCTTGAATAAATTTCAACTTCTTCATAATGGAGCCATCTTCTTTCATAACTTCTTTATAGGGCTTTGACCATCTTCTACATCACTTTCCCTTTTTCTTTTCAACAAAACATAATGTTGAACCAAGTAATGCTAATCATGTCATCCTTCTTTTCATCGGAGAGTGAGCTTCTTTTGTCATCATCTAGTTGATCTTCATAATGCTACCTCTTCCAAGTCATGTTCCTTTCAGAATCATTCATCCAATTTTATGTGTACTAGTTATAAGTGAATTTCTATATCCTTCTGCTGGTAGGTTGTTCCAATCCAACTAGATGCTTTCTTTCAAAAATTAGAAATGAATATCAAATCAAAGTTACCTCTTTACGATTGCCCTTCGTCATACCATCTGCTCTTGCAACATCAACATCCTTTTGCATACTACACAAATCCGTCTCCAAAACATCTACTATCAATGCTCTCCTTATTCACTATATTTGCTTTCATAGATTCTTCATGGAGATGTCATAGCTAATCCTTTTAATTGTTTCTGATGTTGATCAATCATCTCATCTAAGTAGGTATAGATATATCTTCACGAATTTTTCTTTCATATTTTAGACATACTGCTTCCTCAGGATTTCTATACATAACTCCTTTTGTTTAGGAACAATTGTTGTCCACTACCTCATATTATTTACGAGGTCATATCACATTGATTCTATCATGTAGAAGAGTTCAAAGTGCATCGTATTCATGCCTTCATGTATCATTCATAAGGAGGAGTTCCTTCTCCTTTCGTCATGCTCATGAGGTAAAGCATACTAACCATCTTATCTGCGACCAAGGGATGATATGACTTCATCTATCTATTAATAGTTACCAAAATATATGCATACCTTTTCTTTCATGTGATCAACTAGACTTCTTTTAGTAGCTTCTTCTTCCTTTGATTGAAGATGAAAATGCTTCAACTAAATTGTCACGCCACACTTCTCTGTCACCATACCTTCATCCTTCTTAAACCGTGGATCCCACACTAGGTGGAATGTAGAATATCTATGTGACACTAGCTTCTTTCAAGTAGAGGTGAAGATTTCAACAAAGATTTGATGGAGGATCTTGGTGATCCTTATTCTACAAATACTTCTTTCTAATGATGACGAGGTGTGGTGATTTCTTATTTTTCTACCTTGCCAGATGACTTTCTTCAACCATACAAACTACTACTTCGGTTATCCTTTCACGCTTCTAGTATGATGCTATCTCAATACTACTATAATGTCTCCTGTCATAACTACAATGTTTTCTATGATGACTTGCTATCTTCTATGACTTGCTATCTTCTATGAATGTATGTGAGACCTTCAATAGTAGAGGTCTTTTACTCCTTCCTTCTTTGAATTTTTCTCTTATGGTTCTTCTACTTCTTGAGTCACATGGGCTTCACTTCTTTATTTTCTTTTCTTGTTGTCCTTGAGTTTAGTACAATTCCTTTTGAAGGGCCCATATTCATTACATTCATGACACTTAATCTTAGACATGTCAATTTTATTTTGAAATTTATTTCGAGGCTCAAATTTCCCAAACTTCCCTTTCTTCTTTGTCATAGTTGCATATGCTTGAGTTTGTTCATTTGATCCAACATCATTCTTTGCCTTTAATATGGTTTCTTAAATCTTACATAATGACCATAAATCACTTAATGGAGTAGTTTCCTTCTTTCCATAGATACTTGATACAAAGTTGCCTCATTCATCTAGTAGTGCATTGAGTACAAGGGTGATCATCTCTGGATTTGACATTGTTTCTCCTAGTTCTTGTAGTTGATATCTTATTTGAGATACCTTCATGAGATATGAGGTTACCCATTCACCCTTTTGTTGAAGAATGTAACTAGTGTCGGTATTCATAATTGTATTTGAGTAATGATGTAATGTATTTGTCAAAAGAAAGAAAAAGAAATTTTATTATTAAAGAAATTGACTTATTAAAGCATGAGTTTCATGCTTGGGTCAATTGTTTTAGGTCAAAGCCTCCATTGACGAATTTTAGGGTTTATGTCACATATCCTTGTCCATGACATAATGTAAAAGACCCTTCTTGGGCTCTATTTTTCAAGAAAGAAATTTATTTTTATGTAAAATAGGTCAATTAGGCCACCCCCACCAAGTCGGCCTCAACAAGGGAATTTGACCTCACAAACTCACTATATATCGGAGCAACTTGACTCATTTGGAAACATGTCTCTAACAAGTTCGAATTGTAGTAGCTGGTAGCAGAAAAGTGTGAAATTCAAGAAGAAAGAAGAAAAGGGGCCGACAAAGGAGAAAGAGATTGTTATCTAGCTAAGGAAGTTGAAATTGTTTCTATCTTGTCTCACACGTGCGAAGGAATAGAAGTTATAGGAGGCTTGAAATTGTATTCTTGAAGCTGGGCTAAAATTCTGATGCAGTGGGGTCGAAAATCTGTCCTTAATGCAGTATTGATGCAATATTGAAGCAATGTTGAAGCAATATTGTTGTAGTCGATATTTGAAGGTTGGAAGAACAATTTAAGGGCTGACTTGGTGGAGAAAAGTTTGTTGGTCTAGGGTCTTCTTCTATCTCATTTTGAATCTACTAAAGGAAGAGTTTATGACTGGGTTTTCCCCTATATAGGGGTTTTAGCCCTGGTTGAGTACCTACTTTGGTGTCCTTGATCTTCATGCTTTTGCTTTGATGATTTCTTGATGAGAAGAAGATAAACGAAGAACATAAAGAAGTTAATAAGAACATAATAATATCACAAGTAATTATCAACATAAGAAAATCTTTTTGTAATATTTTTCTGCATCAAACTATCTGACTTATGAAATCTGGAAAAGAGGAAGCCTCTCCACAAATCATTCTACTCAAAAGAATCTTATTCCGCACAATCTGGATGTTATTACAGTAATAATTCAAGAAGCCTTTCTCGATTTGGGTGTGTTGTCCTTGCGCAGGGGCCATGCTAGTCTTCTTTGTATCGTTCCAATTTTATCGGACGTCTAACAACATTATTTAATCTTTATGGTAAAAGGTAAAGTACAATATGTAGTTTGATAAAATCACAGTCTCAAGTTGTTCGTAACTTACAAATACTTTGTCTCTATTTATTCTCACTAAATACAAATTTAAATTTAACACCATGGTAAGCAAATTCTGCACTCAAGGAATAATAACCTAAATCCTAGATAGCTTAAAAATGAAAACATTGAGGAAATAGTGGATTAGAATACACTAATCTATAAATCAATGTTCCATGGAGATGTGTCCCCGAGGATGGGGGGTGCACCACCACATTCCCACACTCTGGGGTTGGGGGGTTGCCTAGGAAACATTTCCCCACATCCCCCTTTGGGAGAAGCTAGGGGAAACAGATAGAAAAATGTTTCCCATGTTTGGGGGTGCATTTCCCCAAAAGGGGGACATTTGCGCCGCGCCCTCCCCAGAAGGGGGCTCCTGGGTGCTCTCCCTTAGATTGTTTTTCCAATGAACTATTAAGATAAAACAAGAATTGGGGACAGAACTTTGAGGAATCTATGACCTTGCTAATTAATGGTAATATTAAATTCTTGAAGTAAAATTATAGAAAAGGTAAGATAAAGGAAAATGTAATTCTCCTTTCTCTTACCTTTTGTATCCCTTTATCTTATAAGGGATAGAAAAAGTAAGATAAAGCAGAATGACATTCTCCTTTATCTTACATTTCTATCGTTTTAATTAAATTTTTTAACATTACCATGAATTGTTTCAAGATGTTTGAGAGTGGTTCCAATTTCATCAGAGTTCATACGAAGAATGTAGAATTTCATATCCCATTCAGAATTCAACAGACTAAACAATTTCAGGATATCAAGATTCACAATATTGTAGCATTTCCACCAAATTACACAATGATGAATTTGCATGTGATGAATCCTTAATTTTGGGACGCTATCATTATTATTTGTATATTTTATAATTTTAGAGATAGAGACCACTATGCTATGGATCAAGATATCCCCACTAAATTTTCCTAAAATTTACGGGTGCTCCCACATGTCCCCCTTGTGCGACTCCCCACTCCCACACTCCCTGTCCCGGAAACTTGGTGGAGCATAGTTATAAACACATATTAGTGGAAATTATGAACAACAAAAGCAAGAAAACATAACCACTTGAAACTGCAATTGTATTCCATACACTGAATCAAAAAAAAAAACAAACAAACAAACAATAATTCAAATCACAACTTGTTGACAAACACAATGCCATGCCCTTCATCTACTTTATAGACTGAGAATATAGGCAAAATACAATGTACCTAGATACATGCATAAAGCACCAACAACTGAAAAAGTCAACCCAACCCTAACCATCTCAACTCGTGCACCCTTAAGTCACTAGAAACGCTGCCCCCAACTCCCGGAAATGTTGTTCAACATTTTGGATACGGAATCACGTACGAAACGGCTTGGAAATGACATGGAAATGTTTCCACTACATTTCAATTTTTTGGAAACAACCAACTTGAGATAGGAAACGTTTCAAAGGAGTTTCAAGAAAATTTGATACGTTTAAGAAAATTTGGATATGTTTCCAGAAAATATGGATACGTTTCCAAGTTTCCAGGTTTCCAATTTTCCAAGTTTCCAATGTTCTAGGCACTTTATTGCAAGAATATATTCCAAGTTTGTTTGTCCAAAGCACGTAAATGCAACTGAATTCTTTGCAGGCCTTATATCCACAGATTACAGCTCATTTGAAAGTGACCATTTATCTTGAAAAGGATTCATGACACGATAGAGGTATTTGCCAACAAGTTTTCAACAATGTCAAAACTAAAGGATGGAAACCTGGAATTTGGAAGGAAACTCATAAGGTATCTATGAAATCAAGAAGGAAAGTTGTTACCCACAAAGTTGGCACGTGGGAGCAATTTCTTTGCATTAGGTCATATTTCTTAGCGTTTCTTTACTAGTATCATACTTCACAATACTTAATTGCTTAAATTGTGGCATCTTGATTCTTGGTCATATGATCTTAGGTTGTGAATAATAAAATCCAACTTACTTCTTTCTATGAATTTTAGAGCATCTCCTTTTGCAGCTCTTGGAATACAGTCCAATTTATAATGTGTTAACATTGTTATCTACAATGATTAAATTTATGTTATATTTGGTGATACTAAACAATATTTCTATGTCATGACTCCTTTGGAGTCTAGACCAAGATTAGACCAAGATATTCTGCAACATACTCTTTATAAAGTCAAATTCACGATGTTGCCTCTGTGTTAGTGCTATCAAATTCATTAGAGAAATATATAATTTCATGATGATGTCATTCGGAAAACAATCTCACATTCCTTTAAACTGTGAGTGGGTATTGACATTTTAATCAAAAGTGCCAACTTGAATGCTATAATAATACTTGATGATGATAATGATGACAACGCTTATACTAAATTGATGATGATGATTTGTTTATGATGAATCCATGATGATGATTATGTATTTTTAAATATAGAATCTAGATTCTAAAGACTAAAAGATGAATGATAACATGAAATTTTTATTTTATCATATATATTATAATATATAATATAATAATATAATATAGTATCTTCCTTATCGTATCCTATCCAGATTTTTTGAAAATTTGTCGTATTCATTTCAAACCCCATACCCATATTTGTTTCAATGCAACTTAGGGTCCATGACACCAATATAAGGTCTCACATGGTTGTTACAAGGCTTTAACTCGTGACCTTGGGCTTACAATGGTGATGAATGCACTGAAAAATTGTATTTTTACCCCTGTTGACATGAGGGGTAACAATACCAATTGATACTAAAATTGCAATTTTGCTCTGGACTTGAGATAAAACACACTCAAGATAATTAGTGGACAAACCAACATGAGATAACTAGAGAGGCAGGCTGCCAACTTAAGTCTAGTGTGCCAACTAGCTGTTTACATATAATTCCTTTAAAAAAAGAATGCCAAAAAGGCAATCAATCTTTTAACATTGTGCAAGATGTCCACAGGGCAAAGGAATTTTGTTAATAAAAGAACAATTGACAAAGAAATAGGATGGCTACACAGTTTAGTTGCCAGCAGATATGACTGCACAGAAACCTAAAAGGGTGTGTCAAGTGACATGACCAAAACAGCATAAAGAACTTGGAATAAAAAAGTCCATGTTCCAAAATGTTTTAATGAAAATATATTCTACTATTCACTGTATATTTAATGATATTTCCTTCAATTTAGGTAGATAGGTGAACATCTTACATCTGTTTCCAAAGATGATTCTCACAATGAAAGGATTACAATTGAAAAGGTAATATGAGATGCCAAGTCGTTATTTTAAACATAACGAGGAACATGAACAGAAACTGAAACTGGCTAACTACATAAAAAAAAATAGAAAAACCTTTCCATTATCAAAGGCCTATAACTTGGTGTTATAAAATGTAAGGAGCAATCATAAAAGATAACAAACTGGATTTGCAAATTCTACATGTTACAACAAAATCTAGCGTCTCCTAAGTGTAAAGTGACAACTCCCATGCACAGGGTGTTAGCTTGTCTAACTCAAGAATGCTACCCACAATTACCTCAATAGCTCTTCCCCTCACTTTAGATTGGCTCTTCTCCAACTCAATGGAATATCCCTAGGGCAAGTCTAAGTTCAATTTGTTTGGTCTATGAATGAAATGTTTATGGACCAATGTGTTTGATTATGGATCTGGTTTAAAGTTTTTATTTCATGGCACAAGGAAGACTGACAAGAACGAGCTGCTTAATGCATGGTTTTTTGTGGCCCCACTGGAAGGGAAATGAGATTCTGATTTTCAGACCCCATAATCATGGTGTGTATATACAGTTTCCAACGAAGTTTAAATTTTAGTGTAGGATGTTTTGTGTTAGGTTCTTAGACTTGTGTTAAATTTGAAAGTTTAATGATTTATTATTGAAGTGATTTCAAATTTACAAATAAAATAAAAGAAATGAGCATATAAAATGAAAATGCAAGGCTCAATAATGCATTCTGAAAATAAATTTCTTTAAAGAAAAACCCAGAATTCTACATATAGGAAATAAGTCTAATATATGATCTAAAATTCAGGTCTAAAGCTTTAATACAATCTGGAAAGAAACAATTCTAAACTATACCAAGTGCTAGAAACGCACATGATATAAAATAGAAATCTAATATAATCTCCAAAAATGTAAAAACAAATAAACAAAAATAGCCTAGTTTGTCATGGGAAAATGAGGTCCTAGATCAATAAGCTATGCTGGAAATGCAAATTTCTGAATTAATTTAAGTGCTGGAGCCTGGAAATGCACTTAATTCAGAACAGAAATCTGAAATTAAACTTTAGCAAACAAATATGATACTTTGGCTTACTTTAAGATCAATAAATTGAAATCCTCGACTAAAGCGATTGTTGAAAATTGAAAATCTTCTTAAAAAGTAGACAGTAAAAACTACTATTTCCTTAATACATAAAGGAAAAAACTTCCAACAAGTTAAACAAAGAAAAATAGCTTGAAAATTTAAAGCTTCTCAAATGGACGAGAGAGGATATCTAGTGACTAACTAATCCTTGGGCAAATGGGGTCATTCAAATTTATATGAAGGGCCTAATCTAATTGAAATTCAAGGATCTAAGGGCTCTGGCCTAAAGCATGCCACTAGGCTCCTATCTGGTTGAAAATTGGAATCTAATCTATGCAAGGAAATAACCATAAGAGATGTTAATTTCAAAACTGGATCAAAAGATTTATTTTTGTAGGTATTGCTAGTGTAAGTTATTACTTCTTTGAAGGAACAAGATTAAAACTACTCGGAGTAAATAAAATTAAATAACAAGTGAGATATTCACACCTAGCTATCTACCTTTGAAGTAGTTCTTACTAGATGACTGTGATCCAATCCTAAAGCTTGCATACAATGCTCCAATCATCAACAAATGCATCCACAATGTAGTCTCACACATACAAAGAAGAAAGCATTCTCACACAATATTTGCTCCGAGAAAGAGAAAGAGATGCTCTACTATAGCTCACTCAACAACAATTACAAGCAAGGGGAACCTCTTATTTATGGAGTTGTAGACTCAACCACCTCACAATAAAAACAATGTGAATATCCAAGTGATCATGTTTGATGAGTCAAACAAATATTAAAATAATATTGTAAAGCTCATGAATTGGCCATCAAATAATACTTTAATCCCTTCATGAAAGGATCACAAAGGCTAGGGTGCATGCCTAGGAGAGCTATCCAACAAGTAACAATGAAATAATATGCAGGAGAGATGTGCGTTAGGGAGTGGTGCAAGTTAGTTGCAACCATCTCCCAAAAATAAAAAAACAAGGCACTTTAACAAGTGCACCCTCCAAGAATGGCAAGAAACCTTGAAAAACATGAATAATTTCCATATAGCATGTGCTCCACCAAGGAAAGCATGCCACTCGATAAATAGCAAGAGACCAAGTCCATGGAATAAAAAATAATATCCATGTGATCACTACTCCATCAAAATCTCAAACCATGTAAGGATCTCCTCAAAATTGCAAGGGCACACTTGTTCCAAGTCCAATACCATCATCAAGGTGAAAACATGGTGTGAACATGGCTTATTTCAAGGTGAATTGAACCTTTTAGTGGAGTACACCACCTAGGAGAGAGTGCCTAGAAGATGGAGTGAATAAAAAATGAATTAAGGGATATGAAAGTGGACAAGTGGATAGGCCACATGCATAACTAACCCTAAAAAACTATGCAAGCCAAACCACCTCTTCAACATCTGTGCCAAGATAATGAAATGGTCAATAAACGCAGCACATGTGAGTGTGAACAAAGGCTAAATAACCCCAACAAATTGTATGAAAGTAACCATTCTCCAAATATTATTCTTTAATATGGGTTGCCTCAACATGTGTGCCAAAGGTGAGTGCTACCCTCAAGTTGTGTTTTACATGAACAACAAGTTGCATTCCCTAGTGCTTATTTCTTCTTCTTCTTCTTTATAAATTGCAACTTAGGGAATGAGGCCTCAATTTAGGTTAAGAATTCAATAATAAAATTGACCAATAATGCAACACTTCAACCCTAGGTTTGGATCTAATTAATCAATAATAAAATATCCCAAACCACTTTGGCATTTTTGCACATTGAGAAGGTGGTATAATGAAATATGGCAAATGAACGGTTACTTGTGAAAGAAAAACTATATTAAAATGGATGAAATGGATCATGCACCCTCCAGGAGTGGGTAAATGATGGAATATGGGCATAATACGAGCTATGACTAGGTAAAAGGATAATGAAATTATGGATTGTATATTGGAAAAATGATGGATGTATAATGAAAGAGGAAATGACATCTAGGCAAACCACTAGCCAAGTACCTCACCAATAGGAATAAGACTTTGACCCATCATTCAACAACCAAGTGAAAGTAATGATTGGAACATCATTAGCACAAGAGAAAGGTAATAGGAGTTTTCTTCACCAACAAATGACCATGGAGTAGGACCTACAACAAGATGAATATATATAATATGCCACTGAAGCAACCTCCTCCAATGATACAAACATGACCAATCAATTTGATAAGCTGAAATGAGTAGAAGAGCATGATATTGATACCACCAAGTCATCTCGTAAGAATTCCACCTCCCCCCTTGGTTGGCAAGGGTGGAGTAAACCACGAGTGTAGCACCAAACTAGCATGTACAATATGACAATGCCCCTAGATTTGCAACTGGTACATAGGGTGTCCATGGGTGTCATCCTGCAAGGTGTCATGAAATGGTCCTCAGACACCTACGCATTGAAGAGAAGTTAGAGAGCCAAGTTAGAGCGACTAAAAATGTGAAGAATGCAAACACTATAAGCAAAACAGTTTATCTGATATCATATCCTACATACAGAACTAGAAGGTCCAGTGATTCCACAGCTGCCAAAATTCTGTCAGGGATATATGAACTTACCTCGGAATTATACATGGAGAGAAGCTCATGTGGTGTGAGCATGTTACTAAATGAACAAAACGGTATATGCAAAAGATGCCACCTCAGAAATAGTACAAAGAAGAGACTGTCGGTTGTCCAGGTTGCTGCTCATGTGAAGGTGCATGTGGAGAGACTTAGAATCTGGAATATTAAAAAAAAAAGATTCACATTATTATCCACATGATCAAGATGCTCTTAGTTAGTGCACAAAAAGCTTAAAGTTAACAATCTCACATGCATATGGAAACTATAAATAACATTCAACTCTAATAAATTACATTTCCACAATGCTGACAATATTCCTGTGATCAGAGAAATACCATTTAGTAGGCTGCAAAGATATAAGAACTAACTCTACTGACAAATTAATGCATACAATGAGTTGGCAACAAGATAGATTACCATAGAGTGAAGAGGAGATTGAACAACTGAGTTAAGATTCCATCCACACCTTCCACATTTTCAAGCACTATGACTCAACATGACTTTGCCTCAAACAGTCAGTGCAACTCGTGCACAGTGAGAAATCACAATAATGCAAGAGTGAAGCTGATACATGTTTACAACTCAAGGGTGAGCACAGAAAATATTAAATAATAACAATACACCAAGATGATGCAACTTTAATGCACCAAAATAGTAAGAATCACCAACACAATGTAACCACATTCTCAATATCCAAAAATAAAATATTAGCTTACCCAATTGCATGTGCCAAACTTCAGCAGGAAACAGAAACAATGACAGTTCCAAGTTCCAACATTGACTATCCTTTAAATGATGAAAGCACTTCAAATCCATGGTGGTAGTGTGGCAATCACCATCAACATGAAAGTTTTCAGCAGTTTGGATAGATACCCCATGTGACATGCAGATAAACCCAAACACAACAACCAGCTTCAAACTATGAGATCAAAAATGCCACTCATTTTGTTTTTCCTCCCCTTCATGCATCAGAAAGTATGTGTTGGGTACATATCCTGCCTCTTTCATCTGCCTAGCCAATTCTTCCAGCTTTAGATAGATCTCATCCGTCTGAGCATGAGATCTATCCCTTGCTACAAATTTGTGCACCCTGCTCTTGATTTCAATCCAACTTTGCCCGGGCTCCATTTTGACACCTCGGGCTTTCATCAATTCTTGCACCTTTGCAACATCTTCCCACCTGCCAGCAGCAGTGTAGATGGTTGATAGAATCCCATATGTTGTAGGGTCTTCTGGTTCCATTTCCAGAATATTTTCTGCCACACGTTTCCCCAGCTCCATATTGCCGTGGACTCTGCAAGCCACAAGCAATGTCTGCCACACCATTGAGCCACATTCAAGTGGCATTTCCTTGATAAATTTCTCCGCCTCATCCAGGCATCCAGCACGACCAAGAAGATCCACCATGCACACATAGTGTTCCACTCTTGGAATGATACCATAATCTTGACTCATAGAGTGAAAGTACTCACGGCCTTTGTTCACTAGGCCCTCTTGGCTGCATGCAGATAAAACGCCAACAAAGGTAATGTGGTCTGGTTTCATCCCTGTGGACTGCATCTCTTCAAACAGTCGAAGAGCTTCCATGCCATAGCCATGTTGAGCATATGCTGCAATCATCACAGTCCACAATACAACATCTCGCTGAACAGTTTCATCAAACACCTCACGTGCACTTCCCATATCCCCACACTTGCCATACATGTCAAGCACGGCACTCCCCACCCAGTCATCTGAATCAAATCCAGATTTGATGATGAGGGCATGGACTTGCTGGCCATGTCCAAGGGCTGCAAGGCCTGCACATGCACCAAGGATGCTTGCTAAATTGAAATTGTCAGCCATTATGCATGCCTGTCGCATTTGGCAGAAAATTTTCAAGGCACCCTCATCATGCCCATTCTGGACATATCCTGCAATCATTGCATTCCATGAGACCAGGTTTCTTTCGGGCATACTCTCAAAGATTCTAGCTGCAGCTTCTATATTCTCACATTTGGCATACATATCAATCAAGGCACTTCCCACAAAGACATCACATTGAACTCCAGTTTTAATGATATAAGCATGAATCCCTCTGCCATGTTCCATAGCTGTTAGAGTGGCGCATGCTTTAAGAACACTGGTAAACGTGAACTGATTTGGCTTCATGCCTTGCAGCTCCATGTGAATAAAAGACTTCAAGGCCTCCTCCACACAACCATTCTGAGCATATCCAGCAATCATCGCATTCCATGAAATCAAATTTTGTGCTGGCATTTCATTGAAAATTCTGCATGCATCCTCTATGTTGCCACATTTAGAATACATATCGACAAGAGCACTTCCAACAAACACATCTTTCTCAAATCCAGTTTTAATAATGCGGGCATGAACCTCCTTCCCACATTTAACAATTATTAAGCTAGCACATACGCTTAGAATACTTGCAAATGTGAATTGGTTGAGCATGAAATCAAGCTTCATACCTGCCGACTGCATTTGACGTATGAGTTGTAAGACCTCATCACCATGTCCATTCTGAGCATATCCGGCAATCATAGCATTCCATGAGACCATGTCTCGAGTAGGCATTCTGTCAAATATCTTTCGAGCATTAACCACATTCTGGTGTTTTGCATGTAAGGTTATAAGCACATTCCCCATGGCCAAATTCTCCCCGAACCCAGTTTTGATGATTTGGGCATGTACCTGTTCACCATGATCTAAAGTTTCTAAACCGGCACACGAACTCAGAGTACTTACATATGTATATAGATCTGGCTCAATACCTGCCAGTCGCATTTCGCAAAAAAGTTTCAGGGCCTCCTCGGCCTGTCCATTCTGCATATAGCCTGCAATCATGGCATTCCAAGAAACTACGTTTCGCTTGCTCCTAGCAAACACTATATTTGCATCATTTGTGCTACCACATTTAGCATACATCGTAACCAGAGCATTCCTCACGGACATATCTAACATAAATCCAGTTTTTAGTATAAGATTGTGTACTTGTTTGCCGTGTTCTATTTCTTCTAAATTCGCACACGCTCTAAGCACACTTACGTATGTGAACTTATTGGGCTTCATGCCATCCTCTCCCATTTGTTTAAAGAGTTTCAGAGCCTCTTTCCAGAGACCATTCTGCACAAAGCCTGCAATCATTGCATTCCACGAGACCACATCCCGCTGAGACATTTTGTCAAAAACTTGGCGTGCGTCCTTCATACTACCACATTTGGCATACATACTTATCAAGAGGTTTCCAATATAAACATCAATATCAAATCCACTGTCCATCATGTGCAAATGGACTCTCTTCCCCTCTGTAATAGATTTCAAGTCAATACATTTCTGCAGGAGGCGAGCATATGTACCGCAATCTGCCACAATTTTCCTTTGGGTTTCCTTGGCTTTCCCCTCCTTACATACTGTATCTACAGCCGTATTCCAGTCATGAAGGATGGCCCTTCTGTCTCCATGTTCTTGGTTTCTTTTTCCAATTAGTCTTCCAATTCCATGACCAACAATACTGTTCAATGTGGACAACTGCATTGGCTTCCAATAACAGGTTTGAAACCCGGATTCTGCTGTATGCAGCAGGGCTCCCAATACCTTTAAAAAAAATGGTGGCTTTGTCAGACAAGCCTACTCAGTGTGCTTCAGAATTTAGAGCAACCCGCCTAAAATTTGACAAACCCACCTCAAACCTATACCAACTCGTTATATATTTGACAGTCCCGCCTCTAATCTAGAGCAACCGGAGCGGCCTACTTGAATTTTATTTCCATTACTCAATGAGATTGTATTGATGAATATGAAAATAGAAAAGAAAGAGCAAAAACAACAGGTGGTTACCTTGTGAAATGAGAATTGCTCTTTAGATATCACGCTTTGTCCTTGTAATTCAGTCCTCCTGTAACATAATAGGTAAGACGTTGTGGCAGAGGATAAGCAGCATGTTGATATGTAGATAGGCATCCCCACACCGTATATATGAACAGAATGAACCTTTTCTTTGATATCGACATAATTTCAGAGCAGCTCCAGTTTTATAATT
>APFE030788587.1:311574-344402 GCA_000404065.3 Pinus taeda
TAGAATGTAAATTTCTTTTTTTGCTAAAGCAAGAGACGTGCATTTTTATCATTAAATCAAATAAAATTTACAATATGAACAAACTCCTTCACTTTATAGGTCACAGGCTAAAGAAAAGTGCATATCTAAAGCCTATCTCTCCGTTTCACAAAAATTACCCTCCCAACCCTTTTTGACACCAACCACGTTAAATCATCGGGCAACTCAAGTGCTATGAGCCCTCCCCATGTGTAACCACATATACAAAACCCTGCCCAACTTTCAATCGTTGTCATTCAATCTTTTCTTTGATCTAACGGCTGAAATATCTCTCGCATCAAGAAGAGTTAAGCATATTAACCCTCGGGCCCCACTAAACTGCTCGATCGATCCAAAGTGTTGATTTGCCTTGCTGCATCGGACGGCTGAGCTGAAAATCGCACGCCCGAAGTCGTCGAACTTTAGAGAGCAATGAGAGTGGTTTTTGGACCAGGCCCTCCTCCACGTGTCATGTTTTGAATGGCATTGTTGCCAAAAAACTGAAACCACCTTTAACCTGAAAGCGGTGCGATCACTTCAAAACCACTTCGGTGGCAGTTTTGACTTCAGCTACTGAATAATTAGGTGATGTGGAAGCTTTAGCTACTGCTTTCTTTGGTTTGAGAAACTTTGTCGCCCGTCACTGAGAATATTTCTGATAGTGGTCAACTTTATTGCTAACCTTGGCTTACCTTCCATTCTATGCCTTTTTGTCCAACCTTGTGAAGCCCTCTGACCTCTGTGTATTACTAGTTGGATTCTATCATTTTGCTCCTATACCCTTCTTTGTCCTCCTCCGCCTGGTTATGACAGAGTTTTTTCTGGTTGCTCTGCGCCATTGTGTTCCACCTCCTTAAAATTGCATTGTCCTTGCAGCTGACACCTTGGTTGGCTAGAATGTCTGCCAATTTGTTGGCCTTTCTCTTCACATGAATAAATCTGAGAGTATGTAGTTCCTATAGATGTACTTGAATTCTATGGAGAACCCGAGTTAACCTCCAGTGTTCTGTGACCTTTTCCGGCCCTATTCCATTACTAATTCACTTGGATGCGTTTATGACTAACTCTGAATCTGCTTCTATTATGACATTTTGGCAATTGTTCTGTATCAAAAATTCTAAGCATTGTTCCAATGCCATTAGTTCTGCCATGTTGTTAGTGGCTTTTCCTAAGTGTCCATGGAAGAGGGAGATTATGCTACCTGTATCATCCCTAAGAGCTCCCCCAAAGCCAGCCTCCTCCAGGTTGCCTTTAGAAGCTCCATCAATGTTGTACTTTAAAAATCCTTCAGGGGGAGGATGCCAGAACTCCTCCACCTTATCTCTCATGCTTGTTTTCCTGTCTAGACCTTGAGGAATAAGCCCCTGCATGTCTAACTGCTGGAGGATTCTTAACTCTTCTACTGAGGGAGGATTTTTGGGGAGATTCCTAACTGTGGTACCAACTGTCTCCTTAAGTTGTTTTAAGATCAGCTCCACCAGGCTAAGTGAGGCAGCCTTTACCTCTTTGAATATTCTTTTATTCCTTTCTTTCCACACATTCCATATAATGAAACTTGGCAAGAGATCCCAAGCAGAATTGAGAACTTCATTATCCAAAAAATTATTCCTCCAATTGTTCAGAGTATTAGTAATACTTTCTTTGTCTCTATCAGACTGATTGAAGATGTTGGTAAAAAAATCCCATATCCTGGCGGTGAAAATACAGTTGTTGAGAAGATGCTCGATAGTCTCCTCTTGGGTCTCACAGAGATGACATCTGGAGGGTCACAGCATACCCCTTTTTTTAAGGTTGTCCCAGGTTAAAATTTTCCTGTGGTGAACTAACCACATGAAGAGTTTGATTTTCATCCAGCCTTTGTGCCTCCAAAGCTTTTGCCAAGTTTTATTTGGAGCTTGGGGTTCCAGATCAAGGAGAAAACCTTTAGCTTCCTTCATATTAAAGTTGCCCTCATTGTTGTTACCCCATCTCAGATGGTCCTGCCCTTCAGTTACTAAAATTATTCTCTGATCCAGTATTCTCTTAAGGGACTCTGCTTTACTGTTGAGGGTCCTATCCTCTCTACCCTCTATTTTTTTCCAAGTTCTCCACTTTCCTACATTGTGTGGATTCTCCCAAAAGTCTTTCACCTTTACTAATCCTTGTTTGTCAGTCTCATGCTTGAGGCCTAAAAATTCTTCCTTCAGTAGATTAGGTTCTTATTGCCATTTGTCCTCCCAAAAAAGTGCTAGATCTCCCTCTCTGATTTCCCAGAAACTGTTTTTTGAACCACTTCTCTGTTCTCCCAGCCCTTGTTCCATATGGGGGAGCCTTTCACTATTCCTGTCATACATATGATATTAGAAGTCGGTCAGGCATTGGCATATTTTTCCTTCCACGATGCTTGTCCATTGAGCTTTAGGATCCTTAACCCACCTCCACCAAAGTTTGGCTCCTAGAGCCTTGTTGAGAATCTCTAGATTGTCCAAACCTAGGCCTCCTTGGTTCTTGGGTTTACAGATCTTTTCCCATGAGACTAAAGCCCATTTTTTCCTTGTTTCCTCTTTGCCCCAAAGAAAATCTCGTTGAATATTCCGAAATTGTTGCAAGACTCCTATTAGCATTGGGAGGGTTGATAGCATAAAGATTAGAATAGCTTGGAGAACTGCTTTAGTAAGAACCAGTCTGACAGCTAAATTTAAAGATTTGTTTGTCCATTTCCTGACCTTGTCTTGCATTTTAGTTGCTAATGGATCCCATATACTCTTGTGTCGGGGTTTAGTTGTAAGAGGAACTCCCAAATACTTATAGGGAAGGGATTCTCTTTGAAAGCCTAAAATTCTGGAGACATTTCTAGATGGAAATATGAGTGTTAAAGAAAAAGACTTTTGATTTGGAAATGTTTACTTCCATACCTGTAGCCTTAGCGAAGTCATTCAAAATTTGTTTGTAAGCAAGTGCTTCTTTAACTGTGGAATTCCCTATAACATGGTATCATCTACAAACTGTTGATGAGTCAGAACTTGCCCATTCTCCAAAAGTTGGAGTCCTTGAATTCTTCCCATTACTCTTGCATGCTTTATGGACCACCCCAGCCCTTCCATCATGAGGATGAAGAGAAAGGGAGAGAGCGGATCTTCCTGTCTAAGTCCCCTGGAAGGGAGAAAAATTTCAGAAGGAGAGCCATTCACTAAAATTGAAAAGCTAGATGAAGTCATAAGGGCCATGACCCATCTGACCCAATTATGATCAAAACCAAACGATGTGAGCACTTTTTTGATGTATATCCAATTCACTTTGTCATATGTTTTAGCTATGTCCAGTTGCATGATCATACCTACTCTCTTGTTGCATGTTAACAAGTGAACCACTTTGTGAGCTTGAATTATGTTGTCCAGAATTTGTCTTCCTTCTACGTACCCAGTTTGTTCCCCGGAGACAAGCGTGGGCAGCAGGGGTTTGAGTCTGTTAGCCACAACCTTGGAAATTATCTTGTAGACTACATTGCATAAAGCAATGGGCCTATATCTCTTTAGCGTTTATGCATTATCTTGTTTTGGAATAAGGGCAATAAAGGAGGTATTGAGAGCTTTCAAAATGGTCTTGTTCCGCCTGGAGTCTTCTACTATCTCTACAATATCCCTTTTAACAATATTCCAGCAGGCTTTGAAGAAATCCACATTGAATCCATCCGGACCTGGTGCCTTGCCATTTTGCATTTCCTTGAGGACCTCACTGATCTCCTTTTCAGTTACAGGTCTATTGAGATTACAATTATCCTCTCTGGTACCAGTTTAGGTATGTGTTTAATTAAGTCCTTAATGAAAAGTTCTCTTCCTAAAAAGTTTTCCTCGGCAATGTCCCGAAAGTTCTTCACTAACACTGCATCTATCTCCTCATGGGATTGATGAATTTGGCCATTCTCATCCTTGATCGAAGTGATTCTGTTGTGAGTTCTGTTTGCAATGGTAGATCTATGGAAGAATTTAGTATTACGTTCTCCTTCTTTTAGCCATAGAACCCTAGATTTTTGTTTCCAAAAAATTTCTTCTTGTTTACACAGCATTTCCCATTCTTGGCGATATTTCTCTGCTTGATCATTTTTGTCTTTATCAAAGCCATTCTTGATCAAAGCTTGATTGAGCTCTAGGATTTTGTTTTCCACAGTTTTTTTACTTATGAAAATATTGCCAAATTCCTTCTGGTTCCATTCCTTTAGCTTCTGCTTGATGTGTTTTAATCTTTTATGTAGCAGGAACATAGATGATCCATGAATCTGCAGGTCTTCAGCCCACCATTTTTCAATGTTGCTGATGAAATCCGGGTGTGAAAGCCATATATTTTCAAACCTGAACGGTTTATTTCTTGGGGTGCCAATGCCCTTGATCTCCATTTGAATCGGCCAGTGATCTGAGCCTCCAAAAGGAAGAATACCTGCTATTATTTCCTTGTCTAGAAGCATGAGCTCTTCAGAGATCATGAATCTGTCTAGCTTGGAAGCTACCTGAGAATCTCCTCCTCTTTTGTTGTTCCATGTGCATATACCATTGTTTGTCTCAATATCCACCAGCTTCATGTTTTCTGAAAAACTTTGGAAAGCTGAGGAATCTTTGTTTAGTGCTCTTGTACCCCCTTTTTTCTCCGAGAGAGATCTAATCATGTTGAAATCTCCTCCTATAACCGACGGTAGCCCTGCAAATCTGTTTCGAAGGTCCACTAAGGAATCAATAAACCTGATTTTGTCATCTAACCTTTGAGGGCCATAAACATTCGTTACTAGATAAGTGTCCCTGTCTCCTACAGGCTGTATAACAACTAATAAATAATTCCTTGATGCCTCCGCATCAATATTACCTATTTTTTGGGGAATTCCAGAGGATGAGGATACCCCCTGCTGTATTTTTTGCTTTGACTTCTATAAACTCATATCTGTTGAGCCACTTACTATAGATTTGTCTTATCTTTTGAATGGAGAATTTCATTTCTTGGACAAAAATTATATCCAGAGCTGCCTGTTTCATTCTATTATTCAACATTCTTTGTTTTCTCTTGCTGCCTAGATCTCTGATGTTCCAAGTTGTAAACTTCATAATTACAGATTGGTAAAGGAGTAACTAGTTAGATCTTTCATCTTACCCGAGTCTATCATGAGCTTTCCACATTCCATTAATAGCTCGTTCTGCTTTTTTCTACCCCTTTTTTTCCTTGGGTTTCTCGGAGCTAATCTTAGAGTTGTTTTTACTGCTTTCATTCCATGGTTGCCCTGTCTTTCAATGTTGTTTTCTTCTGCCAAGCCCTTCACCTGAGTTTTCCATAAGAATAACTGCTTTATTCAATTGCATTCTTCTTGTGGTAAAGATTCTACCCCACCTGTTGTTCCCTTACTCAAGAACCCTTCTAGATCTAGGTTTTCTCTGTCAAGAATCTCTTGTAACTCATTGTCTTCCATTTCCATCTCGCTCTGGGTCATTTCCTGATCCATATCCGTCTATGATTCACTCATCATGATCCCTTTCTGTTTTTCGTTTACCTGTTCCTGAACCTGTTCTTCTTCTTTCTCCTGCTTATCATATCCATCCTTCATTACTTGATTTTCAACTACTGTATCTTCCTCCTCTTCAAGAACATGGAATGGATTTGGCCTCACCTTTTGGTCTCCACTTTGGTGTTGTTTTGGCCCTTTTTTGTCGTTTTTACCTTTGAGAGCTACTTTGTGAAAGCCATTTGTTTCTTTCATTGTGTTAGGTTTGCTTTTGTTCTCTGCCTTACTGAGGGGGCAGTCTCTAAGAAGGTGCCCGTGTTCATGACATTTTTGACATCTAAATGGAATATGCTCGTAGTCAACAGTTTGCACCCATTCCTCAGCATAAACCTCCAATATGACCTCGTCCAGAAGTGCTCCAGATAGGTCCATCTCTACACAAATCCTAGCAAAGGAGGTATATTTTCCCCTTCTTGTGGCTTCAGAAGTTTTGACATACCTCCCTAATTTATTGCCTATGGTTGTTAGTGATTCTATTTGCCAATAATCTAGAGGTAGCAAATAGAGTCTTACCCAAACTGGGACTGAGGTAAAGGTTTCCCGCTTTGGCACAAAGTTCATCATCCACGGCCGCATATAGAGCCCTGTTGCTGCATAGAAGTAGGGCCCACCTTCAAACACTCTGTCTTTGTCCTCAATGTTTGCAAACACCACAGTGAAGAATCCCTTGGATCCTAGATGAAGATCAATGCTTCCTTTAAGCTTCCAGTGGTATCTGATCCATGTTTGTAAAGCCTTTTCAGTGGGCCATAGTCCCATGAATTTGCATATGATTGCATAAGTCTGCATGTGCTCCCTGTGGGCCTGCAACTCTGGGTTATTTAAGATTACTTTGGGAGTGATTTCAGCTTTGGGCTTGCACGATCCCTTTTGTTTCCTGTCTTTTGTTCCCTGTCTTTTGTTCCCTATTTTTTGTCATTTTCCTCCTTGTCTTTTGTGCCATCATTCTCCTTCTCCTTGTTACTTTTTGTTTCCTCTTCCCTGTTTTTTCCTCCTTCCTTCGTGTTACCTCTGCCTGATTCTGAAGGTTTCTTGCCCTTGTTGGCCACTGCCTCTCTGTAGGAGGGAGTGGAGCTCCCTCCTCTGCATCCGTCCATGGAGAAAATCCCGTGCAGAAACCCTCAACCCTGGTCTTCCGCTCTTCCATCAATCTCCCCCAATAACGAAAGGAAATTCTCGTATCGAATGTAAACTTAAAATTTATGATTTATATCAAAAAAAAATTCCAGCCATATATATGAAACTTCAAATTTATGATTTATATCAAAAAAAAATTTCCCAGCCACATATATGAAAGTAGGATTTCAATATTTATCAATACACGTTTTTTTCTTATAAGTGATAAAAGGTTTAAAAACATAATATAGCATTTTTTTAATTGTGAATTTGAATAAATACATTATAATAATTATAAAGTGAGTAAAAGTGAATAAAATAATTATTTTCAGAAATTTATTTAATTATAAAATAAATAAATTAACTATTTGGATTTATTTTGTAAAATTAATTTTTAGGTAAATTTTTAGTTTAATATGTTTATCTTTTAAAAAATTTGATGATTTGAATTTTTTTTAATAAATTAAAAAAAATTATGGTCAAATTTATAATCAAATAGATGTATCTAGTTTTTAGAGCACTTTTGATTAGGTGTAGCTATAATTTTTTAAGACATAACTTTTCATAACACTTTTTATTAGGTTTAGAGAGGAATTATGATGAAAAAATCGTTAATTTTGTCCACTTATAAATATGCTATGTCTTTTTCGTTAAAAGTTACACTGATTTTAGATGCTTTAGTTCATGGCAACAAACATTCTTTACATACCATCAACCACAATGGTCTACTCCTTAATAGCCCTAGAGCCTTTCACCTTCAGTGTTCTTTCAATTATGCCTCTAAACATCATGAAGAGAGACTTTGGATTGCTTTTCCTCCTTTAATTATGCCTCTAAACATCATGAAGAGAGTGGGCTACTCCTTAATAGCCCTAGAGCCTTTCACCTCCAGTCTTCCTTCAATTATGCCTCTAAACATCATGAATGAAAGAGAGAGTTTGGATAGCCTTTCCTCCTTCAATTATGCCTCTAAACATCATGAAGAGAGAATTTGGATAGCCTTTCATGTACATTATTATTGAGATTTTATCAATGATCCTAAATAATCGTTTCATGGAATGATCCTAAATAATTGTCTAATATCCCTTAGATGGAAATTGCTAAGCAAAAGAAATCACTTATACCACAAACAAGAAAATCTTATATACCAATTTAATTTCAACTTATTTGTAACCTCAAAAAGTAAATTAATATTATCATTCTTTATCATTAAATATTTTTAATTTTAATTCATAATTAAAACCTTAATTCCAAAATTATGGATAGCCTTTCATTTACATTATTATTGAGATCTTATCAATAATCCTAAATAATTGTTACATGGAATGATCCTAAATAATTGTCTAATATCCTTTAGATGGAAATTGCTAAGCAAAAAAAATCTTATACTGGAACAAGAAAATTATATACCATTTTAATTTCAACTTATTTGTAACCTCAAAAAAGTAAATTAATATTAATATTTCTTTTATCATTAATTATTTTAATTTTAATTCATAATTTAAAACTTTAATTTCTTTAACCAATATTAAGAAATAAATACTAAATAATCTCATTATAATAATATAATCTTTCCGGCTAATAAAACATATTTTAAATACCATCTTTTAGTTAACTTATAACGATAAACCTTCATTTGTTTCACTCTTATGATTTTGAAAGGTTCGTAACACTCACACTAAATATTGCGATTATAGTGAGCTTGTGTAGATGATATGGGGTGGTGTATCATAATAGTAAAAGTCAATTCAAATTAATTTAATATTTCATTTGCAATTCCATAAATTATTCCAATGTTAGGATTATTTTGATTATATATATATAATATAATTATTTTATTATTTTTTATTATTAAGTGGGTATGTATAACTTTAGGTACAATAAATTTTGTTTGATCTATAAAGTTTTATTATTATTATTATTATTTATTATTTATTTTTGAATTTAATTTTGGATCAGTTTTTTTATCAATTTTCATTTAAATATCTTATACTAAAGAAGGTTTATTTGCAATTGCACCTTATGTTGCAAAGGAAACACCATAAAGCAATAACATAGGAAAGAGTAACATAGAAGAAATAAGTAATTTTTTTTATGCAATTTTGTTTATTTAATGGCATTTGTCTCATAAAAACTTTGAAATTTAAACTTTGCAGAATTGAGCTACAATAATTAGGAAGGATAGTAGTTTGAGGAATCCCACCAATATCTACTTTTTTAGAAGTATATTCAATGATAATGTGTCAGGATAAAAGAATACTCGAACTATTAGATTTTTTTGTTCTGCTGCAAGCAAATGTAGCACTCCCCAACTCCATTCTGAAAGAGTTCATCGTTAACCCTCACACCATGAACAATGGTGTTAGACCACACACCACATGTTTTGCTTTCATTTTCTCTTTTTTTAGGTTCCTTATCCAGTGAGGGTTCTTGTCCAAATCTTGTACAGGTAAAAATTCTTTACCATATTCATCTTGTAATTGTTTCAGTCATACATTCTATTAATCTATAATTATTTACATTAATGGTTCCTCATTAAAAAAATTTGTTGACTCGTAACCTAAAGGAAAACCCAATTTTCTTGGCATTAATGTTTTACCGAACCGGCTTTGTCAATTTCACTAACTCTCAGACTCTATTTTCCAAGTTGGAAACCTTGTACTCATTTCAAAAGTTTTATGCTTGGTCTTTTCTCTCGAATGAAAAGCAAAGCCCTCTTTCCTCTATTAAGGAAAGTTATAGTATGTGGTCATGTTAAGACAAAGAGTTTTTAAGCTGCTTTGGTTTAATGTTTTAGAGATGTTTCCTTATTTTGTAGTGGCAAATTCTACTTGTAGCTTATCGCTACATTTTGACGTATATATTTTAATGGTGCAACAACACTATAATGTTACATGTGTAATCCAGTTTCCAATAGAATTGTTTTGTATGTATATTATTTCTTTTCTCTCTTGTTTTTATGCATCCATATATGTATAGAGTTGATTGTAACAACTTTAATATATATTAAACATTACTACTCTAGACTAATGGTTTTATGAAGCAAAGAAAATTACTCTCACATAAAGAACAACACATATATTCTATTTCTTATTTTTTGTGGAATAAAACCCTCTTTATTTTTATTATACTACTAGAGATAAAAGCATACAACTCTATTTATTTATTTATATATATTTTTCCAGTTATCTCAAAATAAAACTTTTTTCACATAAAATTAAAATTTACATCGATACACACAACCAATGTAACTTTTTGAGGGGTCTATCAACTAAGAACTTAAGAATGAAAATGCTTGGCTCCTCTCAACCACAACACCTTCCCACTGAAGGCATTTCCCCTGAGCCACCAACTACAAGTTATATATATGTGTGTGTGTGTGTGTGTTGTATTTTTCCTTCTCTCCTACTCTGGGAGTTGTAGTTAGTGTATTCGTACCAGACAAGGAAAAATAAAATAAAATCGAGAGCTCCCCTCTCTTTTCTTTTTCCTTTTTATGTTACCCTCCTACCACTCACATGGTAGTTGCTAACTACCTCTACTACTTATGATGATCCAACGATGGATGACCTTCTAATCGTCTAACACACAAGATCGATGATGCACAATGAGACACAATGGCATGGGAGGGGAGTTCTTCCCAAAGGAATGCCTTATGATGTAATGAAATACGTTCATATTTTTTCATAATTCATTATTTAATATTGACACGTCCTTTTTCTTTTCGTGTGGATTTTTCCTTGTCAATGTAATTTTTTAAGTTTAAAATATCTCTATCATTTGATACTTTCTCTAACATGTAATTTTATGTGACTTAAACATTTTCCAACAGAACAATTGTGATAATTAACAAAATAATTACTTAGAGTAACATAATTTCCATTTGATAAATAATCTAACAAAATTAGCAGAAGGCGCTTGTCATAGTTTTTGGATCTCTAGATTATCTTAACAATATGATGCCTAAGAAATCGCAATTGCAATTTTCTCATTCTAGTGTAATTATGCATGTTTTATCACATTTCTAGCAAAATGTTTCCCCTAGCTAATGGATTTTGTTTTAATATGGCATCTAAGCAGAACATGAATCCCTTGCAAGAGTTTGAAATAACCCTTCTTACAATCAAATAATAGTGTCAAGAACATAAGTGTAGTGTGAAACCCAATAGTACAAGAGAAAAGAGGGAGATAAACCCTAAAAAAGATCCATTTGATAATAAAAAATAGAGAGCCATGATCACTTGCCTCTTCAAGGGGGAACCTCCAAGAGAAACATTCCAAATGCGATAACAATTCTTGACACAACAATAGATAACATTATACTCTATAAATAACTATCCATAGAGAAATTTATATATCTATGGGCTCCTTATCATGAGGGTTGACCAACTAAGTTGGGCCCTATTAATAGGAATGAACCATTTTACAACTGACTATTAACTAACTATTGAATGGGTCTTATTCAAGCAAGATGGCCTTGTATATTAATAAAGTATATAAGAAAGGGAGTTGTAGTAGGACCCTAGCATGTCTTCCCCTTTGAAAGCAATGATGTTCTAAAGGCCGAAGGTGAGAAAATTGTTAGAGAATCACTACTAGTTCCCATGTGGCATCTTGTACTTGCATTCTTTCTACTGAATTAATAATTCCTTGATTGTGCACTGACGCAATTAACGCTCATTGGTATCTCATATTGCTTTTGGCTCGATCCAAATGGAACCTTCTTCATCAAGTTCTAGTGGGTTGGTATGCACTTTGCAATATCATCCCGCAACCTTCTTCAAACAAGACATGTGAAAGACTAGATGAACCTTGAGTGGGCTAGAAGAGTTAATTTGTGGGAAACCTGAATAATGCATTATATAATATGGTAGGTGATAGAACTTAGGATCTAGCTTACGGGGAACTTAATATTTAAGTCATGTTTATTTATAAGGTTGCAAGTGAAGGAGCAAGTGATTCTCTTTGAAAAAGAATGTAAATATGTGTGTTGATCAACTTGTCGTTTCATTTAATTTTGTGCCATGACCAAGTTTTCCTTGAGGATACGGATAATGGCTTCTTTGATTTCAAGTGTTATAACTACTGCGTGAACCTTGGATGTGTCTAATGCATAGGATGCCATGGATGAGGGTTTCTGAAGATAAATATCTTCATATGGTGTCAATTTGGTACTTCCATGATAAGTGGTATTATATCACCATTTTTTAAGAGGAAGCCATCATATCCACTAGTGTGGCCTTTTGGTAGCAAAGAATATCAAATACGTTTCCCAACATTTGTTTACCTCTTCTATTTGACCATAAATTTGAGGATAATATGTAATTCTCATATTCATTTGTGCACCTTGAAGTTTAAATAGCTCCTACCAAAATATATTGGTGAATGTGGAATCTCCAACTGAGATAATGTAAGTGGGCATACCATGTACTTCAAGATTTGATTCATGAAGGCCTGGGAAACTGAGGAAGGAGTGAAATGATGAGTTGGGACACCAAAATGAGTAGATTTTGAAAGACAATTAACCACCACCATGATGACTAATTTATTTCCAGCTTTTGGTAGTCCTATGATAAAATCCACTAAAATGTCTATCTCTTTCATCCTAATTTGGTGGCCACTCTCTCCTTGAAAAGGGGGTAAATTTTTTGGTGTCTTAAGGACTTAATGATGTTTGTCATGACTAGCTACAAATCTAGGTGGATTTCTTGTGATGGATTATCCATAAAAAGTATGGCATTAAATTGTGTAATAATGTTAGAGTGGCCTTTCTTTAATAACTTCTCTATACGATGAGAGCCAACTACTTTAGGGGAGCCTGCCAAAAAAACCCTCAAATGGTGTGTACATGACCCTCTTTAGTGAAACTCATATAGAGTTCTTTGAAGCCCATGGTGACTAATCCCAACATGCATACTCATTCTCCCCCCCCATACTATATCACAACCACCCATACCAATGGAAAACAAATGGGTTTTGAGCTCATTGTCTCCCATCTAGAATTTGAATTTTCACATTTTCCCCCACATTTCATCACACCTTGATTGGTGATCATGATTTGAAACTTGTGCATTATGTGTATAAAACAACGAGTTTCTTTTGACACTCTCGTTTGAAAGTAATTGTGAGTACTACAACTATCAACTAGGACTACAACTTTTCGATGCTTGTTGTAGCTCATGAGTTTCAAGGTTTAAGGAGTTGAAATGCCCAATAATGCATGTAGGGAGATTAAGGGTTCTTCATGAGGAAATAAAGATTTGATATCTTCTAGAGTTCGAGTGTTGATGTTGTCAACCTATAACTCTAGTGTCTTCGGTAGTTATGTCTTTGGATAGGGATTAAGTGGTCATATCAATTTGGAATAATTTATGTTCTTTATGCCAATGACTTGGAGCACATTTTTCATCAAAATTATAGTAAAGTCTATGTCTTTGGAGGACTACCATTTTTATTGGAGATAACCTTTCTACTTTCAAGGGATGAGTAGGAGTTGTGCATGGGGAATTTCCCTAGGGAGGATGAATGCAAGGAATGAACATTGGTATTTTGTTTGTGCATTGATCACTATCTAAGCTTCTAGGGCTCTCTCAGTTTCTTCTAACCATGTAGTAGGATATTGCATTCTAATTTGTGCTCAGATATCATCCTTGAGGCCACTAATTAAACATTCTTTATGGAAATAATCAATTAAGTGGTATGTACAAATTGTTGATTTCTCAAGGTTTCCCTAAAGTTATTAACTAAGTTTGTTTGGTGTATCTTGGTAAGACACCCCAAATAGTGAGTCTCTCTCTCAAAACATAAACAACTTAAAAAAAATTGAACCCAAGTGATGTATGCCAATCCCTTTATTGTCATCTTTCTCGATCTAAATATAGGAATCCCACCCTAAGTTTCATCATGTCATTAGTATTGCCCTTGAGAGCGAAGTAAAGTTCAATCTAGGTTATCTGTCCTGACGGGTCAAGGTCATGAAATTTATTCTACCTTAGGAGAGCAATGCCATAAGTTAATATTCATTGATCTAATGTTGTGTAAACCTGATGATTATTGTGGGTGCCTAAATAGTCCCAAGTTAGAATTTTTTTCTTGGTGTGGCTTAATGTGCTATGTAGTCCCTAGTTTTCTTCATGTATGCCTCAAGATAACATACTCGACAACTTCACAATTTTTTTTTTTAAGTTGTCAAACTTTCCATCTAGCTTCTTATCTAAATTCTCCTCCAACTTCTTGTCCAACTTCTCGTCAAAACCAATTTACGTCCTTCTAAAATTTCTTAAGTTAACCTTTTAATAATTCCAACTTACTTATAGTATAGTAGATGTTCACGTCTCCAAGGAATCATGAGGTGGTTTATAGGCATTCACCTTCATGGGTGAGCTCACTGGAAAAAGTTGTTGTGTCATGGGTACAAGAGAGTATAAAGTGTTATATTGCTTTGATATATGCATTGGGTCCAACAATATTACTCCCCCTAAATATCCAAGGACACTAACTAAGGAAGCTCAACCATGCCCTTATCCATACTACTTGACTAGTTAGGTACTAGAGAGCGGTCTTCTCGAATGTTGTTCCTAGTGTAATATAGCAACAAGATGGTTGATTAACCTATCTAAAGATGGTTTCAAGTATACCTAGGGGACTTCCAATATATCTAAAGGTATGTGGAAATGTTTTTTTATACATAATTATTGCCTTATTTGGTATTACTCAAAGGGGTACCAATAAGCGTTAGAAGGGTTTCCAACAATTTGGTTCGCCTATTCTTCCCCTACCACAATTTTACCCATTGATTTAGGGGATCAACAAAGTGATCAAATTCAAAGTGTTCAAAAGTGCTTGAAACCAGTGCCAAAGCGTAGAGATCACTGACCTAAATCCAACACAACTTGAATCACTTAAAACTGATATCGTATGCTCCTAATATCGTGTTCTGGTTGTTTTCCCAAACATGTTAAATTTTTACAGGTTGGGTGCAGGACTGCTGACTGGAAAATCTGTATGATGACTCAGCAAGCTGACTGGGCAAGTTGATTGTACCTCACAGGCCAATGGCAGGCTTCCAAGTGGCCTCACCTAATTGATCCAAGTTGGGAAGTTATGATTGGTTATGGTAGATTTTCGTGGCCCAATGATTGGGGGGCACATGGCCTAATCACAGGTTGCCACGTGGCACCCTAGGGTGGCACAAAATTTGGTAATGGGAGGAACAAACCTTCTAAGATGCGAACCTACAACCTCGTGTTCATAAATCTAGTGCCTTACCGTTAGTTCCTCGTGGTGGTTCTTATTATACTATGGGCCGAACCCATATTTAAGTTTTCAATCGGTACCCATCGGAGTAAGGGGTCGCGTTGCCAACCTCGACGCCCGTTCATGTTCACTGCATACAACCCTCGACATAGTTTGAAAGGCACTCGTGGAATAGGGGCTTGGGAATGACCCTCAACCCCTAGTCATGTTGTATCCATACGACCCTCAACGGAGTTTGAAAGGCGCCCACGGAAGATGGGCTTCAAAATGGCCCTTGGCATTCAGTTGCATTAGTCCACAGGATTTTGGGTATAGATTTATCCTCTCAAGACACTCTACTGAAATACATTGGAGGTTTAAATAGTTATTTAAGACACACAATTCTCATGTTTAACCCTACAAAGCTAAACAAAGTTTGTGTACAGGAAACTCATTTAGAAGCAAGAGAGAAGAATGTTTCTGAAGAAACTAGTGATAATCTGTTTAAGTCGGGAGACAAAGGAAAGGGGAAGTTCAAAGGTATGAATAAAAAGAATTCTTCAATCAAGAAGGAGGGACAAAAACTCACATGTAAACATTGTTCAAAAGAAGGCCATGATGAAGACCACTATTGGAAACTTCATCCTGAGATGAGACCTAAAAAGTTTAATAACAAGGAGAAAGAAAAGACTGATGCAACAACTCAACAAGATCCAGTATTTGATTCCAGAGATGAAACAAAAATCATAGCCATGGGATTGAAAGGGAAGGATTCTATTCCAAGTACTAGTTCTTCTAGCAAGCCCATTGAAACTCAAAATGGAAGAGAAAGAACATAGCTTTTTTCCATATTAGAGTCATCACAAAACATAACAAAGTAGATACTTTGTTTGATAGTGGATCACAAGCAAACCTTATTTCAGAAGACATTGTGAAGAAACTAAATTTGGAAACCATTCCTCATCCTAAACCTTATCCTTTGGGTTGGGTATGTGACATGCCAAATTGCAAGTGACAAGAAAATGCATACTTAAATTCGCCATCATTGCAAATTTTATTGATGAGGTGGAACTTGATGATAGTACCACTTGACATATGTGGGATTGTTTTGGGAATCCCATACTAATATTATAGGAAAGTCGTCTTTCATTGCCATGAGAACAAGTATCATTTGTTTAAAAATGGGATTAAGTATATTTTAGAGCACATTGCAAGAAGTTGAATATCTTGTGAATGCTGGATAAATGAAGAGGTTTGTAAATGCTAGTCAAAATTCTGCATTGTTAATGATTAAACACAAAGATGTTGAGGAATCTGAAGCTTTCCAAGGATGTCATGTAAAACTCAAACATGATTTGGTTGAGATTGTTAACACATGTGATAAGACGTTTCATGAGTCTAATGTGTTGCATCCTAAAAGAGGAAAACAACATGAAGTTCAATTACAACATAATGCATCACTTTTGAACATTGGTATGAACAAGATGCCAATGTTAGAGAATGCAGGGATCAATAAGCCGATGCAAGAGCTACTTGAAAAAGAGAACATTAGTTCTAATATATCTTCTTGTGGGTCTCCTAATGTGTTGGATTTGAAGAAGAATAGTGCGTGGTGATGGCGATCACATTTGGTGAAGAGTCAAGCCAAGTACAAGGCTAGACATGATAAGCATCGTGTTGACCACAGTTTCCAGGTTGGAGATGAAGTAAGGCTTTGCATCAACAAAGAAAAGCTTCAAGGTGAAAAGAAATTGAAATTGGATGAGCCTCCTTTGATTGAATATCAAAGAGAGAATGTTAGATTCTTTCAATAGAAGTTTTATCTCCTGAATATCTTGGAGAATGCCAAGATTCTATGATTGACAAAAAAACAAGAACTTCAAGAAGAAGGAATGGGAAGCACCTTCGTATGGGGCTCAAAGGTACAAAACCAAGCAAAGCCAAATGGATTGAGATTGGAAGGGTGAGGGAATTGAACCCTCATTTGTTTTTTGACTGAAAATAGTATTTTGGAGGTCTAAAAGCTTCCAGTTGGGAGGAGTGATCCAGGGGATTAGTAAAGTGATAAAAAATAAAAGTGTTCAAAAGTGATTGAAATAGGTGCCAAAACATAAAGCTTGCTAACCTGAATCCAATGCCACTTGAATAACTCAAATATGATATCGTATGCTCCCGATATCATGTTCTAATCATTTTCCCAAGTAGGTAAAATTTTTGTAGGTTGGGTGCAAGACTGATGACTGGGCAATCCGTATGATGACTCAACAGGCTGAATGGGAAAGTTGACTATACCTTGCAGACCAATGGCAGGCTACCAAGTGGCCTCACCTGATCGGTCCGAGTTGGCAAGTTATGATTAGTTATGGTGGATTTTCGTGGCCCAATGATTGGGTGCCATGTCGCATCCTGGGGTGGCGCAAAATTTGGTAATGGGCCAAATAGACCTCCTTGGATTCAAACCTGTAACCTCATGTTCACAAATCTAGCGCCTTATCATTAGGTCCCCGTGGTGGTTCTTATTATACTATGGGTCGAACCCATATTTAAGTTTTCAATTGGCACCCATCGGAGGAAGGGGCCAGGCTTGGTGGTCACATTCATTACATATGACCCTCAGTGGAGTTTGAGATGTGCTCGCGGAATAGGGGCTTGGGAATGTCCCTCATCCCCTAGTCATGTTGTATCTATACGACCCTCAATGGAGTTTGAAAGGTGGCCATGAAAGAGGGGCTTGGGAATGGCCCTTGGAATTTGGTCACGTTACTCCACATGACCTTGGTGTAGCTGTAAAGTGTTATCGTAGGAGGGGGATAATACATAGGCCCAACACTTGGTTCCGTTGAATTCCATGATACCACAGTGCAATGACGGAGAGGGTTGTGTCAGAGCCCTAGCCCTTGGCCATATAACAATGGCACCAGATCGTGGCTAAGGCGGAAGGTGGATGTTGCTACAGAGTGAGCCAACCCTAGGGTCACATGCCACCATATATGACCACACACCAGTATTTAAGGGACTCGACAGGAAGGGCAGGTGGTTAGCCCAACCCTTGGACCCGTGGCACCCATAAAACCACGTTCCTAGAGAAAAAGGTGCTTAACTGACGGGGGAGCCCTCAACCCTATGTGGCCCATATGGCCATGATTTTCGGAGTTAAGGGGTTGGAGGGAATTTAAATCATTCAAAAAATTGCACTTGAACCAACGGGAATCTCACCAGTGCTAAGAGAAAATGGCACTTAGCGGTTCCAGAAAAGGCATAATTTTTATAATAGTTAGCAGGAGAGTGCAGTTTGTAGAGCAGTTAGCAGAAAAACTTCTCTAGAGCATAACTTCTTCAGTTTTTTTGCCAAATTTAGCCCAATAAGGGCCCAGGTTTGGGGTTTTTGACTATTCTGGAGCTTTTGGAGATATAGTTTTTACATTATGAGCATTGTAAATCTATGTAAACACAAATTTGAGCACTGTAAATCTATGTAAACACAAATTTGAGCACTGTAAATCTATGTAAACACAAATTTGAGCACTGTATGAAAGAGGCCCAACATTGGAAGATGGACCTAGAGATGTAGCCCAAGAGAGGGTTGAACTCCTTTATCATTTTGTTGTCTTGTGTATCTGATATGGTATAATTGTATCTGTTTTTATGTTGTTAACTGAGTTTTAAAACTATCATTTTATGTTCTTTTGCAAAGTGATCCATTTCCTAAAAGACATAAAATTTTAATTGCAAAATTTTCCATCACCTTCAAGTTTGCATTACAGATCACCCATTGAACCAAAATGAGTATGTTATTTAAAGACACTAAAATGTATTTCTAAAAATAAAATGAACTTGTTGACCTAGGAAAAAACTCTTTGCTAGAAAATATCTCCTGCAAGCTAAAGTTTGAGGCCAAAAATGTAAAATGGTCACAACTTCTGCTATACTTCTTGGATTGACCATTATGACCCAAATTATGATATGGTGCATCTTCTGTGGATTTATTGGCACTCTTTTGACTAAAAGTTTTGGTCTCTATCAAGGATATCCAATCTATAAAATTTATGGTTGTCATAAAAAAACCTTAAAAAATTATTGATTTTAAATTGTGGATAACTTCATTTCCCAGAGTCCAGTTTAGATGATTTTGTTTTTTTTTAGAGAGAAATTTAGTCCTTGGATTATATTCACCAAATTATACACATAAAGTTTAAGAAATTGACCTAAACATTTCCATCCTCTTATTTTCTCAAAAATTAGCAAAAAGAAAAAAAAATGTCACCTTGTACTAAACAATTCTTCCACTTTGTGCCTAGGAAAGAGTTCATATGCCACCTGTAGTATAATTCACATAATATAGTGAAAAACCCAAGAACGCAAGAGAAAAGAGAGATAAAGACTAAGACACATCTCTTTGATAATAAAAAATAGAGAGTTATGTTCACTTACTCTTCAAGGGGGCAACCTCAAAGAGAAATAATCCAACTATAATAGCAAGTCTTGACAAAATATTGCATAACCTTCTACTCTCTCGATATAGTTATCCACAGAAAATCTTATCTACTTGTGGGCCCCTTATAATGAGGGTCGACCCACTAATTTGGGCCTTATTAATAAAATGACCCTTTTTACACTGAATGACTATTAATTAACTATTTGAAGGCCCTATTCAAGGAAGGTAGCCTCCTACATAAATAAAGTATCTAAGTAAGGGGGTTAGGGTATGACCCTAACAACAAGTTCTTGAAAGCAATGCCAAAAGGTTGCTAAGCAAGGGACCAATTAGTTGAGCAACAACAACAAAATGAGTTCCACATGAATCTCATGCAATACACTATTTATGTGGTTCAAAGTTTATGGCTATCCATCAATAGTTGCAATAACACCAACTAGTTTCCACTATCATTGGCATCACCCAAAAGTGATTCATGTCAAGTACCAAAAAATTCATTATTTACTTTGATTACTCCCTTAATTATGATATATTTGACACATGGATTTGTAGCATTGAAGCATATTTGAAGATTCAGCTCAACATGATCAGCATGATAAAATCATGATGGTAAGGGTTCACATGGAGGATCAATCCCTCATATGGCGATATACTTGCACCCAATAGTTGGCAGCTTGAAACCAAACAGTTGTCAACTAGTATGATGATTTTAAGGACATCTATTAGAATTACTTTTATTTGTTGATTACACAGATGCCGTACATACATGATGGCTTCAATTTTTATAACTTCCCAATTAGATTAATCAATAGTCCATTGATAATTTCAATCAAATTTGAGGTAAAGAACTCAAAGGACAGTAAAAAAATTAAATGTATTTGTATTTTATGTACCAATGTTACAAAAGAATAAGAAATCCTCTTTCACTTCCTCAAGGCATAATTTCTATAAGTTTTCCAAAATAAGGGAAAATCTCTTTAAGACCTCTCAACCATCTCAAACAAAGGGTTTCTCTTCTTCTTTCTCCTCCCCTTCTCTTGTAGCCACCAAACCTCATTTAATATCTCAAGCCAAAACCAATGGAACAAAAAATACACCCACTTATATCAACAACAAGAAGAAATATTATGCATTCTAGATGAGGCCACAACACTCCACAAAATAATGGTGAAACTTGTAAGCCAACAAAGTGAAAGCCCTTATTGCTAAGCAACAATAAATCAATGAGGAATTTGAATTTTTTGTTGACAACCTAGCTCACAATTTTTTCTTCCATATAGAGGCCATACTGACTCATAATTACCATAAAGCACATGTTTTCATCCTTGATCAAACCCTAATGGGAAAGCCTAACAAATGATTCCTTACATTTTTGGATGGTATCCTTATAAAACTTGTTAACATAGACTACAGTTCCCCAACCAAGGAAATTCAAACTAGGCATGTGTTGGCGTGGAACTAGAAAAATGCCCAACAACATTGACAACTATTGGTTGAGCTAAACCCTTAGGATGATGTGTGTGTGTTTCCTATGAAATGCATATCTTCGGGAAACCCACTACGTACATCCCCTCATTTTGAGGATGCTATCTAGGGTAAACTAGAATCCATGTGAGCTCAAGGTTTTGTCAACACATGGGTCAAGGTTGTTACAAAAATATAATCATTAAGATATCAACATATCCCTTATAGGAATGCAACCTTAATGGGAAGGATAACATTTCTTCAACCACTTGAACTAGACCCAATTGATAAAATTTAAAAATATATATCCACAGAAAACCCTAAACACTTCCCCTCATTTCAAGGATGGTATCTAAGGTAAACCAACTTCTTTAGGGCTCAAGCCATATCAACATTTCATTAGCAATAATAGAACCCAAGTGAGAAAGATAAAAACCATTTCTCCCAAGCACCTAGCCTAGATTCAATTGACACACATACAAACACATGAAAATAAATGTGTTCTGTACATTCATGTTGAATTTACAACCATTCATAAATGGTCTTCAGACATATGTAAAATGCCAATTGAATTTACAACCATTCATAAATGGTCTTCAGACATATGTAAAATGCCAAAAAGAAAAGTTAGATGGAGCTTCTCATATGTTGTTGTAAGACAACAACAACCCATTTTATATATAGTTCATAAAAAGAATGGGAACCCTTGCAAATTTCTCACTTTAGCTTCAAGTTCCTTTTGTATGTTGTCCTCTATATGCTTCTCTTTATTTCTTTATCTTTTACCTTCTTGTTTATAAATCTTTCCTTGTTCTATAACCCTTTTGTATATATAAAAACATTTCTTTATGTTTTACCTTCTTGTTTATAAATCTTTCCTTGTTGTATAACCCCTTTGTATGTATAAAAACATTGACAACTAAGTATAAGCACATAGTGAAGGCGTCGTCAACTAACACGCCTTTTTTTAGTTCTTTTGGACGGAAATCCTGTGCCCTCCATCCACAGTGCTTAACACTAAAAAAAAAAACCATGCAAACTCTCCACGACGTGATGGGAGAATGCCCAGAAAGTATCAATACATTTTCCCGGTCCATGGCTCTGTCTATCGCGCTAGGAGTCCACGAAATGCTTTATCTAAATCCTCTGTGATGCGACGCTAATGTCTCCGTCAAATGCCATACAAATTCCCATCCCGCTCCCCGTTAAATTGCAACTGCACCCGCCATTGGCACAATTCAAAGTTATATGAAAATCTGCCGCAATGGGACGTGAATTCCTCCCCCGTCGAAATGAAAATCGTGGGACTCCCACGACTCTTGTCAATCGGGCCACTGTTAAACGTAACACTGCAAAATATCGTCGAGGAATAAGTTCCATGGTGACGTGGCTTCCATACTCCACATTGACGCTATGTGGCTATTGTATACCACGTATCACCCATTTTTAGTCGAATAAGCATTTCAAATCATGTTTTCTGCCTGCCATAGGGCAGACATGTCACTGGCCATGGTGGCAAGTGCCAACTCATCACATATAAAAAAGGAAAACAAAAATGTTAAATTTCACATTTAATAATGTAGTGTTTTACATCCTGCCGCACTCAAGCTTAAGGCAAACAAAGGCACCTTGGAAAAAGCTTTAGGGTGCAGATTAACACTAATCTAGTTTAATTGACAATAATCTTAATTAAATTAGGAGTTAATTCTCTAGATTAAAGAAGGTCGTTTTGTGGGAAAATTCAAGCCTTGTTATTATTAGTCCCTGCCTGGGACTAATAGCGATCGATAGATTGTTGACCAGCTATTAATTTGTTTTGACAGAGTAAAATTTTCGGTACATGTCATGTTTAACCAAATTTTCTGCTCAATCGATTTTTATCCAAAGTTTATATTTAGACCTCTTATTGCCGAACTTTTCTGAAAACTTAGGGTAAAGAATTTAAAGAAGCCTGTATTAAAAAACTAAAAGTTTAGAGTCGCCTGTATACTTCTTTGAAAACTTAGAGTAAAGCATTTCGACACGCCTGCCACGTTTCTTTGTGCATGTCTTACACCCGTATTGTTCTATTATGAACACTTTGAATGAACTCGGTGGTTGTTTCTGTTCGGTAGTGCCCCATACATACATGGATATTTTTTCAAGTGGCTAAAACAAACTTCTTGCTATGCCACTCTGAGATTTTATATATGTTAGTCTTATGCTTCTTCACATGTACTACACTGTTTCAATTCCTGAGTATATGAATAGCTAAAAACCCATGGAAGGACAACTTAGGTTTCACATGGGCATGGGCCCTGCTCTGTTCAGGGCCGTCGTATTGCTTTCTGTGTCCAGCACAGTATATGTAAGTGGAAGCAAAGTAGCCGACACAGAGCAGTTAGGATTCAGAGCAGATCTGGTGCATGTAGATTCGCTATTGTCCCCATTTAGTCCAGGGAATATCAGTTACGCTGAGCGTGTGCAAAGGGCAATCTATCGAAGCAAGAAAATGGTGCAGAAAGAGGTTGGAGCGTCTGTAATCAAAGGGAATGGAGATTACCTCATGAATTTAGCAATAGGTACACCAGCTTTACCCTATTATGCGATTCTTGATAGTGGAAGTGACCTGATATGGACACAGTGCCAGCCCTGCGTTCATTGCTTTAAACAGACGACTCCAATCTATAATCCTAATCGTTCGTCCACGTACAACAAGCTTCGATGCAAAAGCGCGCTTTGTAACTCGGATATATCTCTTCATTGCGGAGATGCAGGGTGTGAATACAAGTACGATTATGCCGATTCCTCATCGACATCGGGGATTCTCTCATACGAGACCTTAACATTTACTTCCAAATCTGGAAAGAATCAATCAGTCCCACATATGGCCTTTGGATGCAGTACGAATAGTTCAGGAGATTTCGCCCCAGGAGCCGGGATTGTGGGCTTCAGACGAGGTCCCGTGTCGTTAATTTCATAGCTTGCTCCATCAATACCCAAGAGGTTTTCTTACTGTCTATTGCCAATTAAAGATTCTCAGTCAAAATCGAGCCCTCTCATGTTTGGAAAGCATGCGAAATTGAGCAGCAATGCGCCGAGTTCGACTCCCCTTATCAGCAACAGCCTCTATCCGAGCCTCTACTATCTCGCATTAGATGGCATAAGCGTGGAAAATACTTCGCTCAGGATTCCCAACGGTACCTTAAACACTCAACCTGTTGGAAATGGGCCCATCATCATCGACTCTGGAACGACTTTAACATATCTCGATCCAGCTGCCTATTCTCTGCTGAGGCGTGAATTGGTTAAATTAATTAAGCTTCCTATAGGTTCTCCCGGCGCTCTGGATCTCTGCTTTATTTTGCCATCCAGTGGAGCTCTGCCAAATTTTCCCACTATTACGTTTCATTTCCGCGGAGCGGATTACCCTTTGACAAAAGACAACTACGTGATTACGGGCGATAAAGGTTTAGTGTGCCTGGAAATGTTGCCAAACTTCGAATTTATTTTTTTTGGCAATATTCTACAACAGAACTTCCATATACTATACGATCTGGAAAATGAACGGCTTTCCTTCGAGCCTGCCGTTTGCGACAGTTTATAAAGCATGCCATCCACATCTGTATTGTATAATTTTGATTAGTATTATCATTTTTAGTTCAGTGTCTACCTAAATTACATTATTAAATGCTATTCATATGTTTCGTAGGAGTGAACTTAATATATTAAGTTAATAGGTTAATTATGTATTGTATTAACCGTTTATATTTTGACTTTTGTAAACCTAATTCCAAAACATTAAAAAATCTTAAATAAAAATATAACGATGATTTTTTATACACTAAAAAATTAAAATATACGTTTCAACTTCCAGCAAAGAAGCCTATATATACCTGCACGGTTTTAATGCATCAATTTGTATGAGTCGTGGTATGTAGCATGAACTTTCTCTTTTTTTTTTCTTTCTACTTATCAGTAACCCCATGATACACGCCTCGAGTATTAAAATTTTGAGCAGAAAACGTCCTGTCTTAAATTAATTAAGCTTTCATGGTTTCTGCTCAGAGGTGCATTCTCTGCTCCCACCTTTCGCTTTATGCTAAAGAGGCAGTATTGAATTGGTGACGTCAAGATGAGGCGACGCTTTCTTTAATAAAACACTGTTGTTGTTTGGGTGAATTCCAAGGAAGTGAGTTATTAAGCAGCCAACTTTCATTTTTCCGACGTTCTATTGTATTTTCCAGCAATTAATGATTCGAGGGAGAATCGTAAAAATTAAAATAAAATGTTTTCTTATTAATTTACTTTTAATTTTAAGTATGAATTATTATTGCATATAGATTTATAGGTTTTAGTTTGAATAATTGATAGGAAGAGTGTTACTAGCTAAAATCAATTCCATTATTTTATTAAATATAGATTGGTCGAAGCTCGAAGGGTCATCCCCGTCCACAACTCCTTTGACAGAGAACACTGCTGCATGGGATTTGGGCGAAGTTGTCAGGCTAGAGATGTTTTCTTGAATATGGGCACTTCGTTCAAACCAATTGTTGTGGCAGACCCCGGCAGGGACTACCGGCTGCATGCAGCACTTGTTTAATGGCATAATCAACATATCAATAGGGCGTGATATTGGATATCAATGAAATCATTCTAATGTTTATGTCATTTAAAATAGTGAAATGATTGGCATTGAATTTTATTGAAAATGTAAAATACTATGATTTTATTCTTCATTGGTTTGATACATTTGACTGATCCACATTTATGTTTATCTTTGTATTCAGACTTCTTGTGATATAATTTTTATCAAGTTACACAAGAATGGGAAAGTAGGATAAGAAAGTTCAGAGAGCCCAGTAACAAGCTACGAAAGATTTAGACTTTAAAAATCCAAATGCTAGTGTGTTCTCGAAAATGATCATTACAAAAACAGAAGTAGCATGTATGCTTGGCACGATGTATATAAGTTGTACGAAGATGAAGCTCAAGGTAGCTCCAAAGAGATAGACCTAGAGTAAGTTGGAGTAATTAGAGGGTCTGATACCACTTTGTGCCAAATTGCAAAGTTTTCCCTGCATAAGATTATTGCACAACCCAAAATCCTGCCATATATAGATATGATTCATTGGACCGTGGACCATGTGCATGTGCCTACGTGTTATATTTGCATTGTTAGAGCAATTATCATGGGTTCTTTTTGGTCTGATCATCTCCAAAATATGTATAAACTCCCCGAGGCTCAACTCCAATATAATATTGAATTTATTCATAAGCTAATACCCAAAAAGAATGAATAGAATATGGAAAGGGTATGCTTGAGTTGATAAGACACTAAAGAAACAACGAACACAAGTTTAAAGATGAAATTTCAAAGGAATATGCAATTGCACCTCTCGACGTTGGTCTAACCTATGTGGCCTCCATGCTCTACAAATTATTTGGTCGAAAGGGAATTACCCATTTCACTTTAAACTGGGTTCCTTTAATCCAAAGGAATTTAGATGGTTATTATTTCAATTGGGATACTATCCTTTATAAAATATGTGTAAATAAGTGAAAATTTTTTGGGTTTCCAAAACTAAACATTTCAATCCCCCTTTCTTTATGTCAACATATATCATGGATGCAATTCGTTTCTCAACTTCTTTTCCTTTAATGGGATGGAAATGGACAATTTTTGAACCAGAACCCATTCATATCTATCATTCTAAAATTTGGGAAGATAACTATGGTGAACATTTTTATCGAATCCGTCATTTGTCATAATCCCTATCTATGAAAATCTCCTTAATACAAAACCTCTTAGAATTTTAAAACAATCCAAGCAAGACATTTCTCCAATAGGTGATTGGTATTTTTAGGGAGCCTTTTCTTATCTTATAATATTTGGAAGTTAAGCAGCTCCACATGCCTTGCCCCTGTTTTTTACTAACATACTAATTTGTAAGGAGATAACATAGCAAACAATTGATACTAACATTGCCAGGGATTTGCATAAGAACTGCAAGAAAATATGACCCAACTTTCCCATCTAGATTGGTATTTATACTTTAGAGAACCTAGCTCATGCTAAGAAAGAACTCTTGAATTTCCATATCATCAATTTATCCCGAATTGCTTTTAAACATCATGATCCCCTGGGAATTGTGATCAATGATTTCATTATGGTTAGCATCAAGAAGTATGTGCATGAAAAGTCTCCCTATGATGATATTTTCCGCAAATTTCAGTCTTATGGGAACCCTGCCAAAAAGTTCAAATGTTCTCTCCTAACATGTATCAACATTTTCTAACTTTTAAAGAAGAAAGAAAGGCATCATTATTGTTATAGGTCATTTTGTCGCATCTGCTCAAATGGACTGGAAACTGGATCAATAAACATCCTTGACACCTTGCAATCATCCCTTTGTAAAGCCTTAAGCATTATCTATCCAAAAATTCCAAGAATAATGGGTTTGTCAGCTCAAAAACCTTTTTTTGGACCCATCGCGCCTTGTCTTCTATACAACCTACATTGTTGCTTGTTGCATAATTGAGAAACTGCGCTGACCAGCGCATGTTGCTTTGGCTATAGGTATGATGGTTCTATAATTTCAGAATAAATAAATAAATAAAAATCTACGAATCTTCTCTTTCCAGAAGCCTCTAAGGTGGTTTTGACCATTTACTATTGACTGGGATCTCAAATTCCTATCCTTGAGGCCTTATCTCTTATCCCTACAACTTACCTTCCGTTATATGTGAATCTAAATCCTAGATTGGTAAAACTAAAACTAACATATTTACCCTATAAATTCATTACCTCCCATAGAGTTTGGGTTGGCTTTTGGAGACTCTTAGTTATGCCCCGATGTTGCTGCTTTTTACCTAAGGATCAATTACCATCCTTGAGTTGTGATTGAAGGCTTTTTTTGTGGCTAAGGAAGGACAAGTTTGGTGGGATACATATACATTGTTAAGAACTACCAAAGGGTTGTAATCTTCTCCTACATTTCAGTAATACAAAAAGCTTTGTTTTCCTATACTTGTGCCTATTTGATGCATATGTATTTCAATGCCCTCTTGACTCATTGATTGGAGATATTAGTCTATGTTATGTATATCTTGTAGTTCTCTTGCTTGTTATAATTGTTTTTCAAGTTCAATTTATAGCAATTGGAGTTGGAGCTAAATTTCACAAGTAGGGAGAAAAGGAGAACTTGCATTAGACCCAAGGTAAGTACTTCCTCCATATTCTAATCTCTATAAGGAAAACACAAGTGTTTTGTTTCTATTGTTTCTAGATGATACCACTAGATCTAGGGGGTTCACTTTTGTCCATAGAAGAGAATTTTCCATACAACTTGGCAACTCCACTTGGGAACAATATGTTCATATAATGGTTTCCTTAGCTTACTCATTTTAGATCTTTCAATCTGACTTAAATTTAGTCTTTTACAGAGTAATTAGTCTTAGGAAAATATAAATTTGAGTTTGGTAGGTTTTTTGTTTCGCTTTTTGAACAAAATTATCCCTAGTGCATTTTCTGGTCTGAGACAGAGAAACCCAATGCACATGTCTCTCTCTGTAAGTGTGATGCATCGCACCAGTTCTTGTGTCTAGACTGTGATGGTTCTTATAGGATGAAAAAATGGCATTTTTATGCCTTGCTTTGAGTTCTGATTTGATCTAAGGGATTTTCCCGAGTCTCTAAATTGGTCATTATCTCTGTAAAGCCACCAATGTGTTTACATTTGTATTTGATTTCCTTTTGATGAGTATTTGTTTGTTTTTTCTTTCTTTTGGTCAATTAGGGTTTGTGAACACTTGGGCTTAATTGTTGATTGAATAAAAGTAATTTTCATATTACAATTGTAGTTTGTGTGAGTTCTTTTGGTCAATGATATGGATGTAGGTTTTAACCCTGTACATAAATTACTTGCAAACAAATTCTTAAAAATAAAAAATATACAATTACGAGGAACACATCACAAATACAATGAGATTTTCCCCCGAATCCCAAAATTGGGACTACTAGATTGATTTTTTTCATTATGTTCCTTCCAATGTTATAGTACATATATATACATTTCAAAGCATTCATAAACCTTAATCCATTAACCCTGGATTATAACATAACCTTAGTTCCCTTGACTAGATCTACCAAATACATGGGCAGAAAACCATCATGCCCCAAACAATGTGTGAAACCCATGCACAAAACCATAGGTAGGTCCGCCCCACTAATATAGGGTCCAAAAAAAATTACCAGGGCGCTACCCTAGACCCCATATAGGGGGTCTACCGCCCCCCTGAAACCCCCCGACAAGGGGACTGCGCCCCCCATGACCCCCTTGCATGTGCTACTGGTTGTGGAAAGAATATAGCACACACCCAACATTCTCCCACTTATTGTTTTCTTTTCCACACATGGGGACACATAAGCACTTAGTCATTAATCCAATCCTGCAATGCCCATTGTTTCTCTACACCAAGAAAACTTCCAGTGCTCACATACTTCATAAATGCATCTGCAACATTCTTAAAAGTGTTCGCCTTTACCAACAACACCTTTTTGTCCTCAACCATATCTCTCACAAAGTGATAATGTACATAAATGTGCTTTGTCTTTAAATGATAACTAGGGTTCTTTTCCAAGAAAATTGTACTTTGGTTGTCACAATGTATCCTTATAGCTCGTTGTACTAACCCCATACTTGAACACAATCTCTGCAACCAAACCGCTTTCTTACTTGCATGGGTGGCTGCCATGTATTCTGCCTCTGTAGTTGAAAGTGCCACTACAAACTATCTCTTGCTCATCCACCTGACTGCACCTCCAATTAGGTTAAACACATACCCACTTATAGATCTTCTCTGATCTAGATCTCTAGCTCAGTCTGCATCAACAAAGCCACGAATTTCCAAAACTCTATCCAATCCTGGTCTTCCTTGGAAGCACAAACCATAATCACTAGTGCCACACAAATACCTTAGAACCCACTTCACTGTTGTCCATTGCTCCTTCCCTGGTTTTGACATAAAATTGTTCAATACTCCCACTACATGTGTAATGTTTGGTCTAGTACAAACCATTGCATACATCAGGCTACCGACTGCACTTGCATATGGAACACAGGACATGTCCTCTTCCTCTTCTTGTGTCTTCGGACATTGTTCAACATATAATTTTACACCTACAGGAATAGGAACTTTCACTAGTTTACTATGATGCATATTAAACCTCTGCAATATTGTCTCAACACACTTCCTCTGGTTTAACCAGAGCTTCCTGTTTGCTCGATCTCATTTAATTTCCATGCCCAAAATGTAGTTTGCAGCACCAAGATCCTTTGTGTTGAATTTGGAGGAGAACTGGATCGTCAAATCCTGGATAATTTCTTTGTCATTTCCAATTAGTAACATATCATACACATATAAGACCAGATAAATAACACGGTCACCAATTAATTTAAAATACACATAATGATCCGCTTTCCTTCTAGTGAAGCCAAGTCCCTGTATAAATGTATCAAATTTTTGATACCACATCTTTGGTGACTGTTTTAACCCATACAAAGACTTTTTTTAACTTGCATACCAATTTTTCTTTCCCTTCACCACAAAGCCTTCAGGTTTCTTCATGTAGATCTCTTCTTCCAGATCCCCATGACGAAATGTTGTCTTCACATCCATTTGTTTTACCTCAAAATCAAAATCAGCAACAACAGATGAATGTAATCTAATAGAAGCTACCTTGGAAACAAGAGAAAAAATATCACCAAAATCAATTCCCGACACCTGGGAATAATCTTTTGCTACCAATCGAGCTTTGTATATCTCCACATTTCCTTCTATATTCATCTTCTTCTTAAACACCCATTTGCTTCCAATGGTTTTCCTTCTAGCTGACAACTCCACCAGATCCAAAGCCTCATTTTTGTCCAAAGATGACATTTCATCAACCATGGCCTCTTTCTAGAGTTTGCCATCTTCTAAATCTACTGCCTCGCTGATAGTTATGGGATCATCGTCAGTGACAGATAAAGAAAAATTTAAACAGAAAGCAGATGGACTATACCTTTCTGGTTGCCTTCTTTATTTTACTATTCTTCTCATAGTTGGAGTTTGTGGCTTTTCATCTTTTGATTCCTTCTCTACTGTAGAGTCTAATTCTTCCTCCTTTAGCTCAAACTCTATCTTCTCAAGTTCCTTTGATAGGACTCCATGTTTAATAACATTTTTCATCTCTCTAAACACCACATATTGGTTCTACACAACCTTCCTTATTTCTGGGTTCCAAAGCTTATAATCTTTTAAACCATCCTTCTACCTAATAAAGGTGCACCTTTCAAATTTATTATCCAACTTGGTTCTCCTTTGGAACATGTACGTATGCATCACAACCAAATACCCTCATATGTGAAAGAGAGGGTTTCTTACCAGTCCACACCTCATGTGGAGTCTTATCCTCCAACGCTGATGAAGGTGGTCCGTTAACCAGTTAACATGCAGTCTCCACTGCCTCTGCTTAGAATTCCTATCCTAACTTGACACCACTGAGGATGCTTCTTGAATTTTCCATCAACATCTTGTTCATTCTTTTGCCAACTTTGTTTTTATGAGGTGTGTATGGAGTAGTCTTCTATCGTGCTATACCACACTTCTTATAGAACTCTTCAAATTCCTTCTTGCAGAACTCTCCACCATTATCTGTTCTCAACACCTTTATCTTCTTCTCTGTCTAGTTTTCCACCAGAGCCTTAAATTCTATAAACTTGTCAAAAAATTCAGATTTCTTCCTAAGGAAATATATCCATGTATTCCTTGAGAATTCATCTATAAATGATACATAGTACACAAACTTACCCAGTGATGGAACTCACACAGGTCCAAACACATCAATGTGCACAAGCTCTAATATCCATTTTTCCCTCTTAGCATCAAAGGGGAAACTCACCTGACTCTGCTTCCCATATACACAATGTTCACAGAAATCGAAATCCAGAGAGAAATTAGACATATCTTCTACCATATCATTATCATGAAGTATTCAAAGACCCTTCTCTCTAATATGTCCAAGCCTTTGATGCTATAACATGGTATTTTCTCCAGTGACCACTAGATTTTCTACTCCACTTTCAGGAACCATAAAACTATTGCACCCATCAATAACAATGCTACCTAGAAGCTTGTACAAAATTCCAATCTAAACTCCCCGCATCAATCCCAGTGCTCCCCGAACCATCTTGTATGTATCTTTCTCGAACACTGTTCTTACACTTGCATCATCCATCTTGCTTACATAAATCAGATTTCTGGCCAATGCAGAAATATGTAGAACATCTGGAAGTGTTCTAATCCTTCCACCTTGCAACTTCAGGTTGACTTTTTCACGTATGATGATTCTAGACTTCTTGTCATCCCTTAAGAAGACATCGCCACCATCATATTTCTCATACTCATAGAACCACTCCCTTTAGGGAGTGAAGTGAAATGATACACCTGAGTCAATTAACCATGCCTCATGATCTACATGTGTACTTGAAGAAGAAGCCAAGTACGCATCCCCACCTTCATCTAAGGTGGTTTTTTCCTCTACAGAAGGAGCATCATCAGATCCCTTTCTTTTCTCAGGAGATTTATCTATAGTCCTTTTTGAAGTGTCCTTCCTTTTTGAATTTCCAACACACCTTTATAGGTTTTCTAAGAGATTTAGATCTCCCACTTGAGGACTTATTTTTCTTTCTGTTATGTGACCATCCTCATATAGACAAGGCATCTCCTTTTTGGCCCTACCTATTTTTCTGTTTCATCTCCTCTGACAACAAGGATGTGACTATTTCATCAAACTTCAAGGTAGTTGTATTGCTACCTATTGCAACAACCAGACTATCCCACGAATCTAGTAGAGAACACAACAAACTGATGCATTTATCTTCATTTGAAATTTTAATATAAACAAATAACAAATGGCTTACCACAATATTAAAGGCATTTAGATGCTCTATCACTGAGTCTCCATCCTTCATCCTCGGGTTATACAATTTTTTATTTTATTTTATTTATTTATTT
>APFE030788593.1:0-16221 GCA_000404065.3 Pinus taeda
AGTTGATTTATGAGTTAATAATTAGTGAATTAATTAATAACTAATTCACATCACTCAACACTAGTGTATTTGTTAGTTAGACTAAATACAACTAGTTCAACTAAGTCAAACTGAACACACTCCATCAACTCCTCATTCAACTCCACAAAACTCAATCGTTGAAGTTCTAACTAAAGTCCTTCATGCAATAGCTCAACTAACCCACAAGAAAAGCGTATTTCCTTCTGGCAGTTGCATGTGCCACATCCGTAGCTCGAACTAAAGTGCTCAAAGAGAATAAGATATTGTTTATAGTCCAAATACTATTAAGAGCTAATAATATTCGACTGTTCTATTTTTAGCCTGGCAGTCTAAAAATAGACTCCGCCCATATGTCTAAAAATAGAGGTCCATCTATTTTTACCAACTTGAATAATCATCCACAAATAGCATTCTGCAACTCATAGACCATGAGCCATATGTCTAAAAATAGACATAGCCTAAAAATAGACTTTCCGCCAAAAATAGCCTGTGGGCACACTTAGTGAAGGCGACTTCTTTTCACTAAGCTCCATCATCTTGTTGCATTTTCAACACTCCCTCTGAACAAGATATGGATTATATGCAACCCCTATCCTGTAACTCTAGAATGTTCTGCATGCAACACATCTACCCGGTCCACTTGCTCCAATAACACTTGGAACAAAAACACTCCCAACTGACCCCTCTGTTGGGCTAGGAACATACTCTGATGCTGAAGCTCTACCTAGTGTTGACAAGTGCTCCCTCTCTAACATCTGTGCTACTGCAAATTCAACCTCAAAGAAGCCAAAAGAATTGCCATTGGACTTAACTTTCCAAGCCCTGATAAAATATGGAAGGACCTATGGCAGAACCCTCATTGGATGAAAATCAAACTGTTCATGTGGATGGTACAACAAAAAAAGATTCTGACTTGGAAAAATCTTAGAAAGAAAGGTTTTGCTGGACCATCTAGATGTCAGTTATGTGGTCTTCACGAAGAAACGATGGATCACCTTCTCAACCTCTGCACATTCATGTCAACCTTGTGGAACTGGGTTGCCACAATCTTCAGGCGAACGGACAAGGATGAAAACGACAACACTAAAACTTTAAAAAATTGGAGGAAAAACTTATCGGAAAATGAGACAGTTAACAAAGCCTCGACTCTGATTCCAGGCTTTTTGATTTGGGATGTCTGGAAAGAGTGCAGCAACAGAATTTTCAATGATAAAGTTGGCTTAACCCAAAGCATCACAACTCAGCTCTTAAAGCACCTCAAAGGAATTGTAAATACCATTCTGAAGCAACCTCTCAAGAATCTTCCTTCTCACCAAGATGCTCACATTCTTTTGCTTTTGGGCCTTCAGAAGCTAGTCTCCTAGGGCACAAACAAGATTGCAACACTCACTATAGTGGGGAAGGGTTACTGGCAACTGCCCCCCTTTCCTTTTTGAAATTCAATATAGATGAAGCCTCAAAAGGAAACCCGGGGGCTGCAGGTTACGGTGGAGTTATAAAAGATGACAAGGGAAATATAAAAGTGATATTTCATAGTCATTTAGGGAACGCCACCAATAGTATGGTGGAACTTATGGTCATAGAGCATTGCTTGGAGATACTGATGGATCTCAATTTGCATAACACAATCATAGAGGCAAACTTTGAATTAACAATTAATTTTGTAAAAAAAATAGTAAATGGCTCAGCACCAGAAAAGGTCTCTAACCACTGGAGACTTTTGCAAGTCTATCATCGTATTCAATCACATCTAAGAATCCTGAGAACCCTTAGTTTTGTTCATGTACGCAGAAATGCCAACATATTAGTGGATTGGCTGGCGAATGAGGGGGTTCTCTGTAAAAGAGATAACAGTAAATATATGTGGGAGTTAGCACCTGCAGGGAAACTGCGTGAGGACTACCACATTCTGCCAAGCGCAGACAGTGAACATTATCATAGTATGAATGGGAAGCAGCAATTTAGAAATTAAGATGATAGAGGATAAGGGTTCAACAAGCAGAAGACCTCAGATTCGGTGCCATTGGGTCTCCCAGATGAATCGAAGGAAGCGGAGAAAGAGCGGGATGCTTTTTCGAGGAAAACAAAGTTTAACGGATTAATGGTTTTCGGGCGTCCCCAATCCCCTAAGTGGTATTTTAAGGTTTGCCCCCGATGCCACTCATCAATCAACATGTGGCTAAGGGAGGAGAGAAAAAACCGCCTATATTGGGCAGGTTTTCCTCATGCTTCTTCTCCACTTGATATTCTCCTCAATCGTTGGATCTTGCTTGTGAAGATCTACGGCCACGTTTCATCGAGCTAGTTGGCGGTGTGAGCCTTTGAGCTAATCGTGATCTTGGTGGTGTCTCAACCGTTTCTCATGGGTTTCGGGCGGTGAAAAAGCCTTGGAGTTATATCCCTGGGCAGACCCGATTAGACTCTAGAGATGGCTTTGAAATATTTTCAAGTCTGTTGTGTTAGATAAAAGATGTGCTAGTTGAGCTCCCGATTTTGCCCCTCTACCTTGTGATCTATCTAAATTCCGGATCTATCAAAGCGCAGAGAAAGATCAAATCCCTCAAAGTGCAAACTGCTTTTCTAATTGTAAAATGTTAAGAAAAGTTTTTGCTAAATGCTAAAAAAAATTTGATAGGTCCGGAGTTTACATAGATCTACACTGGTTTTAAAATTAAATGTTCTAAATTTAGCGATGTGATTTGTTGAGATATATATCCTAAATAAAAGGATAAGTTAAGTGGGAAAAGAAATGGTTGCATCCCATTTTTAAATATATTTATGTTTAAAAATAGATAATTTGTGTTTTTTTAAATCGTTAACACCATCAAACCTTTTTACAATGTGTAATATTTATTTTTTCTATATTTTACATTTTTAATAATAACAACCACCGGTGTAAATAAATATATAGAAACATGAATTGGATCAGCAAACCACCATTTTCAAATTTTATTGTGCTACGAATTCATGAATGGATATCTATATTCTTGCAAATGATTAGCATGAAATCATATACAATAGTTGCACGAAAGAAATATGGAGCACGAGAAACATGAATATGAGGCAGGCCTCTGTGTAGTGGGAGAAACTGTGTTTAGTTCAAGAGCCCATTAATTTCCTGGTACATCTAAAGGATTAAGTGTGAGAAGCTACTGAATCGCGAAACCGGCCTCCTTCGACTGCCATGTTAGTATGATGTGCTGACGCGTGCTTTCCAGCATCAATGGAGCTCTCATAATTTCTCATTAACTCACCCTTGCCGTTAGCCTTCACTTGCTGCTCCTCCATTGATTTTGCTGTGCAACATCCAGGAGTTGGAGCATTGAGGCAGCCGGAGGGCACATAGAAAGTGACGCCTCAACGGAAGAATGAACGTTACGTTGATGTGAAGGAGTTGGAAGATGGGGGTTTAGTTGAGCTGCAGCAACCACGAGTACGGCGTTGTGAACATTACTACTTTTATGAGGTCTTCCTTCGACTACGATGTTGACTTGATGTGCTGACGCTCTCATAATTGCTCACTAACTCCGCCTTGGTCACTAACTCCGCCTTGGTCACTAACTCCGCCTCGCCATTGGACATCACTTTCGAAATTGCAGTGCAACATCCAGGATGAGGAGTGGAGCATTGCGTGGGCATTGAGGTGAAGCTGGACGGCACACAGAAAGTCCTGCTGCCCACACGCCAACGGAAGAATGAACGTTACGTTTGTGTGAAGGAGTTGGCAGATGGGGATTGGGTTGAGGGGCAGCAAACACGACTAGGGGGTTGTGACCTTTCTTATATGGTTATTATCGCACAAGGAAGTTGGGTTTTGTTTGTGGTTGTAGTATGGCTTAAAAATGGACACATATACATTTTTTTTATTATTTTCTATCCATTTGAGTCTTAACTATATACATGCATAGCTCGGTTTCGAAATGATTTGTACATAGGAACATTGTACATTCTTGATTCATAATTTAAATTCTTGAATTTTTATATTAACCCATACACACACCTATATATATCTATATGTTCTTTTCACAGTATCCCAAATTCTCTACTAGAAGATACCCATACTTTCTTCTAGACTACACTTCATAGGAAATCGTTTGTTTATATGGAACCTTTTATTACAAGGTTCTTGTACCACATGTTATGGCTTATTAGACCATAAGGTTGATCCAAGCCTTTTACAACAAGATGGTCAATGTTTTCTTTTCCTTAGTAGCTCTTTCTAAAACATAATAGTAGTACACATCCTCATTATGTACAATTATGCATATAAGTATCATAGGATTATAAATATGTACTTAGGTTATAAATAATAATCTATCTAATCCTATTCTTTAATATCTTTGTTCCACTACAATTTCTTTGGGGAATTCAAGAATGACATGTGTGCATCTACTCTAGCTTTTGTATCTCGAGGTTCTATAATTATCGCTGGATTTATGGACCTCTAATGACTAGGAGAAACAATTCATTTATTCCCAATAATCATGTACAACTTCCATCTGAATATCAACACAATTTACATGATATTGCTTTTATAATAGTTACAAGAGTCTTTCTATACAAGCGCAAGGTTCCTGGTCATAATTTTTTTTCTTATTTTTGACAACCATCTTATTCTTATATATCCAATCTTAACTTTAGATATATATACCAACCTTCTTTTAAACAATGAAATAGATTCGCACTTTCATGTGTGTGGGATATCTAGGGATGTCTGTTAATAGAGATTTTGCCTCACCTTGTAAACTTGGTGCCTTGAAACATGAACTATGTGGTTACTTGCAATGTTGGTGACCTCGATTGTAACCTTGGAGGCCAGAATTTATTGGGGTTAGCCGAAAATGACTTTTTCTATTCCATGTATGGTCACACAAATTCCATATCTTCCTCTAGATCTTGTTCTAGTACCTCTAGATTCTCTCTAAGGAAGTTCAACTCTCTTTCTACAAGGTGTTTATTTATTTACCCATATCTTATTCATTTTCTATTTCTATTTCTTAAACCCATATTGTAAGACCCTCTTATGCCAATGTATAAAATTTTACTACTTTATCACCTTAACTAGAAAACCAAAATAACCAAAAAAATAGATTTTCTCCCTTTTATAGAAAATGAGTGCATGAAGTAACATTATTGAATTTGTAATATATATAAGGAAGTTATACCTTAAAAATACTAGGTGGTAATTGGAAATGGTATTGTTATTCCAAGATTTATTTAACTTATTTCATATCTATGTAAGTGAGTGAGCATATTAATGTGAGACTTGAGGGTCTAGCTACATGCCCCTCTCCTTGTATACTTGGAAAAAAAATAACTACCAGCCAATCATTCCCATGTGCACCTCACGTGCCTAACAGACTAGACCATGGAGAGTGGTAGATTTTTGGGGAGGTGTGGACGGTCACGATTGTTTTGGAAAACCATAGGGTTTCCTTTTTAGTATCACCTCTGGTGGCCTTTGATTATTCTTTTTTTCTGGAAACAAAATATGGTGTCCATCTCCGACAAGCCACCAAACTTCTCTCACATTGTTTCTCTAGTTTTAAGGTGATTTAGCTCAGATTCCTAGCTAGACATTGGAGAGCTCGTTGGATATTTCATCTTTGACATGATGGTAAGCTCTCATCCCCATTTATGTGGCATTCACAGTTGAACTAGAGTCAAGTTGTTTCTTGATAGCATTAACATTCCTTATTTTTGTTTTTAGTATCTTTGGATTGCCCCTTACATACCTGGCTTCCTGATAGAGGGGTCAACTTCATATAGGTAAAATATTTTCACATGATTTCTGAAATTTCAATTTTGGGTGTTGTTCGATTAACTCATTAAACCGTGCTTGAGAAACAAATTTCCCTTCCTTGTTTTCTTTATTAAATTTTCAATGCCATTATTGCAAGATGAAACCTTACTACTTTCCATGGGGGTTTCATCCATCACTATCTTAATTTCGCTGGCCTTATTTATAAGATAATTAGGATTGCTACATATTATTTTCCTACCCAAATAAGTTTTTGATTGGAGAGAAAAAGTACACGTATGTTTCGTTCTGCTCTACCCAGAAATTCCTTGAAGATTTCATGATGCAGTTGCAAACTATATTTGGGTAATAAGGTATATATTAGTTTGGTGTTGGTTGCCTGTACACTCCCACTTCATTTAATTTCATATGAATTTCAACTAGAACAGATTTGTTCTCCTCTTCTAGAGGTGCTTCCGAACTTGATTTCCCTTACTTTATTCATAGTCTATAATAAGGGTTTCCATGTTTTTTTAATTAATTTTGAATGTTTCCTACATGATGCCCATCGTCAATACTCCTCACGATACCATTCCATTATATATATGAGAGGGAGAGCTTTGTATATTTACTGTCTCCTCAGGTTGCACTTGTTACAAAGGTAAATTGATGTTCTCGCAAACATTTCATAAGATAACTCCTATACTTTTTCACCTTGTAATAATAAAATATTTTTTTCCCATTTATTTACCTAGGTATATATTCCCAGTGTTTTACATCCATCATAGGTACTTGTACTTCCAGGAACTCTTACTTTTCCTTTTATTTATTTCATAACAACTTGGATTTCTATTACCTCCCATTAAGGCTAATTCTTTCTCTATGCTCAGATGGGACTCTCTGCTACCATTCCCTCTAGCATTTATATTGTAATGTGATCAACTAGGGACAAAGGAGTTGGCCTTACTCATGGACTGTATATCTCATTCAAAAGTTTCTCTCTTTTTCCATTTAATAGCATTAGTTTATCAATTCTATGAAGATTCTAACTGTGACTTCTCACCTTTTTGCTATAGGTATAACATTTGACACTCTAAGAAATATTTGCATCTATTTGGTATTAACTTTTCTTCTTAGTCCACACTTTTACTCCTATTTTGTTTACCCTCAGGTCAGTCATTTTCCGAGAATTTCACATTTTGTGCATGCATCACTATGATACATGACTTTCCACTAGGAATTTCAGAATTTTCATATAGGGTTTCTTAATTTTGTTGACTTCAACCCCATGAGGGTTTACCACAGCTTATTTGGGTTATGATTTCCTATTGTCAAGGGTATTGGCCTTGAGCTCTAAATGTAATGGATATCCAATTATGTTCTTGGACTATTGTTCATGTTACAAAATTTTTCTAATGTATGAAATATAATTTAATTTACACATTATTATGTTTAAATGAAAATTTCATTAATATGCTATGGGTCATACATTTGTGTCTATTATTTAATGAGTATTCGAAGTCAACGTGAATTCGTTCCTTTTTCTACAAGTTTTATAATTAGCAATTTGCATGAAGTTTTAATATTATTTCCAGCTTAAGTCAACCTTTACAAAGTTTGCCTTTAGTTATAATTCTAGTGTTCACCAATGGTTTCTTTATATATCACTCTAGCTCTACTTTTCATATATTAATTTCTACATAACATTTACAGTAGTTTTATAATAATTACTGTAATTGAAAATATTTAGGTAATTATTTGGTGTATCTAGTATACACTAGATTCATCATACAATTTTTCCATATTGATCTCTTATGCGACTTACCGTTGTCACGTATTTATAATATTACACTACTTTCTTGCTTTGAAATCATTTTTGGTTTTCTAGAATTGTTGTATAGACAATTTATCTCACACACACACACACACACACATATATGTCTTTAAGCTTCACTATTGCATTTATTGTAATATTTTAGTATCCATCTTTTTCTATGAAGCCCCTCCTTATACTTTATGTACTAATCTTTTGTATACTAACCACTAGTTGTCTAAACTTTAAGTAATTTCACTATACAATTACTTCTAATATACTTTTATAAAATGTAAGACTTCTAGGATCTGTAATGTGCATACTCTAGAGAAATTAATATAAATAGAGTTATGTTTATACGAACAAGCACTCCTTTACTTACCTTTCAAGATAGACTTACAAATATAAAAATATCGCACATTAAGAGATATGAAAATCATGGTAATCTCTAACTTTCTTTTCTCTTAGACTATACATACTTTCTAATAATAATAATACATCAAAAATATCATTAGATAAGTTTTTTTTTCTTTCTTTAGTTGATATCTAACATACCCTTAAACTTTATTCTCCCACTTATTTTCTTTGGAGTTACAAAGAATTCCAAAAGTTCCTAGACATCATTTTATTTAATATCGAATAACTCCAATATGACATTAACCTTTATAGTAAGACGGATCCTTAACTTGAAATTACTTTTCTCATTAGGAACTCTTTTTGACATGGTTCTCCTAGGTGTGTGCATATCAAAATATTAGACAAAGAACAACAATAAAAAATAATACATAATCTTGCATGTGGATATTATAACATCAATATCAACACAAATGCACATTCTTGCTCCTCTTCTATCACCATAGGTTATTGAACTATGCAAAAATAAAAATGAAAGAAGGATTTAACAAAAGTTCAACTACCCCTTACTTCTTAGGTAATATTTTAGAATAGAGCACCTTCCATCCAAACATGAACTATCTCCCATAGTTCCCTCCAGCTAAGACCTTCTTGCCTCTAAAATCCTCCCCCTCATTGATTCCTGGTGGTTTATTTTGTAGACTTCTTCCCAACATATTTTAGCAGCGTCCTACTTCAAGGTCTCCCAACCTTTTTACCTAAATATTTTTGTTTTAGTTTTTTTCAAAAAAATACTTTTCTACAATGTGTATTATTTACTAATTCCTGGTGGTTTATTTTATAGACTTCTACCCAACAGATTTTAGCAGCGTCCTACTTCAAGGTCTCCCAACCTTTTTACCTAAATCTTTTTGTTTTAGTTTTTTTCAAAAATATACTTTTCTACGATATGTATTATTTATTTTTCTGCATTTAATATATTTAATAGTAACAACCACATTTAGAAACACGAATTGGATCAGCAAACCACCAATTTCAAATTTTATTCTAAATACCACCATTTTCAAATTTTATTTTGCTATGAAATCATGAATGGATATCTATATTCTTGCAAATGATTAGCATGAAATCCTATAACATTACTTGAATGAAAGAAAATACGGGGCACGAGAAACATGAATATGAGGCAGGCCTCTGTGTGGTGGGAGAAACTGTGTTTGGTTCAAGAGCCAATTAATTTCCTGGTACATTTAAAGGATTGAATGTGAGCAGTGATTGAATCGCGAAATCGGTCTCCTTCGACTGCCATGTTAATATGATGCACTGACGCGTGCTTTCCAGCATCAATGGAGCTCTCATAATTCCTCATTAACTCACCCTTGGCATTAGCTTTCACTTGCTTCTCCTCCTCTGATTTTGCTTTGCAACATCCAGGAGTTGGAGCATTTCTTGGGCATTGAGGTGCAGCTGGAGGGCAAATAGAAAGTGACATCTCAACGGAAGAATGAACGTTACGTTGGTGTGAAGGAGTTGGAAGATGGGGATTGGGTTGAGGAGCAGCAAGCACGAAATGCGTAACGCCTTGCATCTACGGGCAAAGGCGTGCTCCACTCACATTGCGAAATACGACTAAGTGTTGATGGTGCGAGCGCTCCAACACACGAAGGCGTAGTGGAAACAGGCGCGCGGTTATGTGGAGGGCGCTCACACACTTATACGACGAGTTGTGGAGAAATTCGTTGGGCAGCCAACCGAAGTGCAACGACGGATGGAGGGCGAGTTGGTGGGGCGATCCCGCACCATGGGTGGGCCGACCATGTTAAAACATCGCACAACGTTCGGAAGGGGTGCGCGGTTGGAGAGTTGGAGGTCGGTCGAACGATGGCCACACCTCCTCACATTGGTATAAACAATGGACGAGTTCGTTGGTTGGAGACATCATTCACATCGCAATCACATCGCACAAGTCTTGGTGCGGAGGAGGATGCGGAGTGAATCACCGCAGGTCGCATGAGGTTGATGCGCCCGCCGGTTGGGCAAACGACATGGGCAGCGTGCAGTTAAGGGTGAACACCGTCGTGCAGAGGCACACGGGCGGGGTGCGGTTGGTCCGCCTGCCCAAGGGTGGAACGCACAGTGCGACGAGTGCCCGGCTGGCATACAAGTTGGGTTGGAGTTTGGTGCGGGTCGTGCACTGGCGCGCCCGCCCATCGGGCAACAAACGCATATGTGTTATATTGTATTGTAAACTCGGTTGAAGGCGTGGGCAGTCCACCGCGCGCTCTTGCACGGGCGGGCGCCCGCCTTGGTTATGAATGCCGGTGGAGTTGTTACTCCCGGCCATTGTATCAAATCTCTTATATAATAAAAGAAAGTTGTTCTTACATATTCTGTTGTTCTTGATTATCATTTATCATGTATCTATAATGGATTCCACACATTATAATTATAAATGAAGTTTTCATGCATGAATGAAGGCGTAGTTTGTAAAGTAGCATAACTATGGAAAAGGTTGGTCGCTTAGGCGGTGCTGCACCCGCTCAACTTAAGCAAAAAAGAGTTGGCGGCGTGACACGAGGTATCAGAGCTGATTCAAGGTTGAAGAAGCTTGATGATAAGTGAAGAGAATGAATATGTATGCAAGGACAGGTTATGGAGAAATCATGGATGAACAGTCTGGGTTTTGTGGACTTGATGGTCCGTGGAAAGACCACTCAAGCTCTTGTGGACACAGGGGCCACCCATAACTTTATGACGACACGATTGGCAAGAGAGGTCAGATTGACGATCCTCCCATCGAACATGGAGGTGACGGGTTTGGCACATGAAGTGCCGGTGCAAATAAAAGACTGGACGGGTCAGTTGGACTTCACGGTGATGGAGATGAACGACTTTGATGTAATACTTGGACAAGATTTCTTGAAGGGAAACAGGGCTATTGTTGTCCCCTTTTGTTATGAGGTGGTGCTGGTTGGATAGACACGAACTTGGACTTTACCCACTCATAGGCAAAGGAGGGAAGTCAAGGTGCAGCATGTTTCTGCACTGAGTTTGGAGAAGGCTATGAAGGAATCAGATATGGAGACATATGCGGTGATGTTCAAGGGAGTTGAAGGTGATGAAGTGGGGATGCCTATTTCAGCTGAGATTTCTAATGTGCTTGCCGAATATGCGGATTTGATGTCTGATGAGCTACCAAAGAAGCTTCCACCAAGGCGTGCAGTGGACCATAGCATTGAGCTTGAACCAGGGAAGGAACCCCCAGCTAAAGCACCTTATCGTTTATTAAGGCCTCAGTTGGAAGAATTGAAACAACAGCTAAAGGAGTTAGCTCATGCAGGTTTCATTAGACCTTCAAGTTCCCCATATGGAGCTCCAGTATTATTCCAGCGAAAGAAGGATTCCAATGAGCTACGGATGTGCTGTGACTATCGTGCATTGAACAAGCAAACGGTGAGAAACAGGTATCCTTTGCCATTGGCTGTTGATTGCTTTGACAAGCTTGTGAAAGCCCGAGTGTTTTCCAAGCTGGACTTGAGGCATGGGTACTATCAGGTGCGTATTTCTGAAGGAGATGAGAAGAAGACCACGATCGTAACAAGGTATGGCAGCTTTGAGTTCATTGTTATGCCATTCGGGTTGTGTAACGCTCCTGCTACATTTTTCACTTTGATGAATGATGTTCTATGACCATACTTGGACTCGTTCGTAGTAGTATACTTGGACGATATAGTGGTTTACAATGACAACATGGAGGATCATAAGAAGCACTTGGCGATGGTGTTCAAGGAACTGAGGCAGAATCAGTTGTTCTTGAAGAAGTCTAAGTGTGTGTTCGCTCAAACCGAGATTCCGTTCCTTGGGCATATTGTTGGTCAGGGGTATATAGGGATGGAGCTGAGCAGAGTGAAGGCTATCGAGGACTGGGTTGAACCGAAGAATGTCCATGGGATGAGGGTGTTCTTGGGCATGACCAACTACCAACGAAAGTTTGTAGAAGGTTACTCCAAGGTAACATCGGCACTGACAGACCTACTGAAAAAAGACAAGAGGTGGTGTTGGACAGAGAAATGTCAAAAGGCATTTGATGACTTGAAGAGAAGGATGGTTACACCGCCGAGACTGAAGTTGCCTGACTTCGGGAGACCATTTGAGGTACACACTAATGCTTCAGATTTTTCCATAGGAGGGGTTCTTATCCAGGATGGGCATCCAGTGGCCTATGAGAGTCGGAAGTTGCAGGATAGAGAGCGGAGGTATCTGGTTCATGAGAAGGAGATGACTGCGATCATCCATTGTCTTCATGCATGGAGGCATTACCTGATTGGGAAGCCGTTTGTTGTCAAGACGAACAACGTTGAACGAGTTATCTTTCATCACAACTGAAGCTTTTCTGCGAAGCAAGCTCGTTGGCAAGGACTTTGGCAAGAAGTTTCGATATTTTAATTGGTAAGACCGGGTAGAACATAGGTGCAGATGACCTTAGTAGAGGGACAACTTGCAGATTGGAGGGTGAAGGAACGGGCACAAGGAAGTAGAAGTCGGGTTCAGATGTCAGAAGAGATGCAAAACAAACTGAAGGAAAGTGTGGAAACCGATACTTTGGCGCAAAATATAGTGAAGCAGATAAAGGAAGGGAAGACACGAAAGTTCTTTCTATGAGATGGTTACTTGTTCTTTGGAAACCGACTCTATGTTCCAAAGACATTTGGTCTTAGGAGGCACCTCTTGAAGGAGTGCCACGATTTTCCATGGGCTAGCCACCGAGGGCAGCGTCGTTCTTTGGAATTGTTGGAGACAGGATTCTTTTGGGAGAAGATGCGGGAGGATATGGAGGAGTATGTACATACGTGCATCATTTGTCAGCAGGACAAATCGGATACACAGAGGCAAGGGGGACTGTTGCAGCCTTTACCTATTCCAGAGAGGCCATGGATCAGTGTCTCAATGGATTTCATCATTCAGTTACCACAGGTGCAGGGGTATAATGGGATTATGGTCGTTGTTGATCGTTTTTCCAAGTATGCTGTCTTTGTTCCGACAAAGATACCTTGTGGAGCTGAGCGGACTGCCGAGTTGTTCTTTAAGAACGTAGTGAAGTATTGGGGGATGTCGTTGAGTATTGTGTCAGATAGAGATCCGTGGTTTACAGGGAGATTTTGGACCACATTGTTCAAGTTAGTTGGGACAGAGTTGTTGAGGAGTTCGAGCTACCATCCGCAGACAGATGGGTAGACCGAGCGTATCAACGCATTGCTGGAGGACTACTTGAGACATTATGTGACGGTTGATCAGAAGAATTGGCCTGAACTCTTGGATAATGCTTAGTTTAGCTACAATATTCAAAAGAGTTCCGCGACAGAGTACAGTCCATTTGAGTTGGTGAATGGGCAGATGCGAGTTGCACCGCACACCGTTGAGACCACAGGTTTTTTGAGGAGTCCTCAGGCGAAGAGGTTCATGAAGGCTTGGGACGAGACCTTGGAATTGGCACAGTTATGCTTGCACGATGCTACAAGGAGGATGAAGAAGTATGCTGATAGGGGAAGACGGGATGTACACTTCAGTGTGGGAGATATGGTGTTTTTCAGGATTACCAGGGAGCAGTTTCAGCAAGCCAAGGGGACGGCTGCCAAACTGACACGAAAATATGAGGGACCATTCCGGGTGAAGAAGCGAGTGGAGGAGGTTTCTTACGAGCTGGAGCTTCCGCACCATATGCACATGAAGCATCCAATTTTTCACGTTAGCCAGTTGAAGAAATGCAGACTTGATTCAGACCATCCAGAGAGATCTGAACCACCGAGAGGACCAGCTGGGATAGTGGACAAACCAGGCTTGGAGTTGGAGAAGATATTGAGCTATCGGACTACAGGGATTGGTTGCCACCAGAAATGGGAGTACCTTGTCAGATGGAAGGGAGCACCGGAAGAGGAGAGTTGGGAATCGGAGGACTCACTTTGGAGATGGAAGAGGAAGATTGCAAGATTTGAACGGAGGGTACTTAGACGTGTAAGATTGTCGAGGGCGACAATGATTTCCAGTGGGGGAGGATGTAACGCCTTGCAGCTTCGGGCAAAGGCGCGCTCCACTCACATTGCGAAATACGACTAAATGTTGATGGTGCGAACGCTCCAACATACGAAGGTGCGGTGGAAACAGGCGCACGGTTATGTGGAGGGCTCTCACACACTTATACGATGAGCTGTGGAGAAACTCGTTGGGCAGCCGACTGAAGTGCAACGACGGATGGAGGGCAAGCTGGTGGGGCGGTCCCGCACCATGGGCAGGCCGACCATGTTAAAACATCGCACAACGTTCGAAAGGGGTGCGCGGTTGGAGAGTTGGAGGTCGGCTGAACGATCGCCACACCTCCGCACATTGGTATAAAAAATGGACGAGCTCGTTGGTTGGAGACATCATTCACATCGCACAAGTCTTGGTGCGAAGGAGGATGCAGAGTGAACGACCGCAAGTCGCATGAGGGTGATGCGACCGCCGGTCGGGCGAATGACATGGGTAGCGCACAGTTAAGGGTGAACGTCGTCATGCAGAGGCACACGGGCGGGGCACGGTTGGTCCGCACACCCAAGGGTGGAACGCATGGTGTGACGGGCGCTCGGTTGGCATACGAATTGGGTTGGATTTTGGTGCGGGTCGTGCATGGGTGCGCCCGCCCATCGGGCAACAAACGCATATGTGTTATATTGTATTGTAAACTCAGATGAAGGCATGGGCAAACCGTCGTGCGCTCTTGCACGGGTGGGCGCCCGCCTTGGTTATGAACGCCGGTGGAGTTGTTACTCCCGACCATTGTATCAAATTTCTTATATAATAAAAGAAAGTTGTTCTTACATATTCTGTTGTTCTTGATTATCGTTTATCATGTATTTATAATGGATTCCACACATTATAATTATAAATGAAGTTTTCATGCATGAATGAAGGCGTAGTTCGTAAAGTAGCATAACTATGGAAAAGGTTGGTTGCTTAGGCGGTGCCGCACCCGCTCAACTTAAGAAAAAAAGAGTTGGGGGAGTGACAGGGGTGTTGTGAACATTACTACTTTTATGAGGTTCTCCTTTGACTACGATGTTAACTTGATTTGCTGACACATGCTTTCGAGCATCAATGGAGCTCTCATAATTCCTCACTAACTCTGCCTTGCCATTTGAAATCACTTTCGAATTTGCAGTGCAACATCCAGGAGGACTTGGAGCATTGCATGGGCATTGAGGTGAAGCTGGACGGCACCCAGAAAGTCCTGCTAACCACGCCCCAACTGAAGAATGAATGTTCTGTTTGTGTGAAGGAGTTGGCAGATGGGGATTGGGTTGACGGGCAGCAAGCACGAGTAGGGGGTTGCGACCATCACCTCCAAACGATTGCGATCCTCCTGCTGCCACGGCTTTAAGAGAAGATTGAATGTTACTGCGAGCATTTCCGTCGGGTTGAGGTGCCGGAGAAGCTGCAACCCGAAGAAAGGGGCCTTCCTTAAGCAACAACGTCGACATAAGTAGGGCGACGGCAGTAAGTAGAATGAAGTAGAATGACAGAAACATTAGTTTTCATTTTCCTAGGGTAAGGCATCATCCTTTTCTGCTCTTATGTTCAACGAAGGCTTTGGTGTCATGACAATCTTCTGTGCATGGGTTAGATGGTTGATAGCATGTAAGTATTGGAGATAATGAGAGCTATGGAAATAGTGTGTAAATATTAGAGATAATGAGAGCTATGAAGCTATACTTGCATATGAAATATTTGAGATAATGAGAGTTATGGAAACGTGATTTATGGTTGATTTGTAGTTGCAGATGAAATATTTGATGCATGCATACAATGCATTACGAGGGAGATTCCTTTTTATATGCATACATAGAGGGGAGGAGCGGAGGCACACCCTGACCTTGGATTGTTGAATACAATTCAAATTAATTACAAATTCTTCATTCGTGGAGCAGACGGAAGATAAAAGATTGTCTAAAGGTCGCAATGGCAAAGCCCCGCTTTAACGTTCAAACTCCTTAACGTTAACCAGTGGTTTCAACTTTGTGGGTTGACTGCGTGGAGAGTGCGTGGAATAGTAATGTGTGAGCGGGTTGGGATGTTTGACTTTGTTGCTTTATTCATCTCCGGTGTTGAATTGACTTCGGGCTAATGGAAGCAGAAGATTGTTGGAAGTCAAATTTTGATCTGTAAGGGAAGCGTTGACGTAGATCGTACAGATTCGGAAATCTTGCAAACTAGGTTTGTTAAAACAACATTGTCGGACCCATTCGGATTCAGAACACTT
>APFE030788602.1:0-19854 GCA_000404065.3 Pinus taeda
TGTATCATCCAAGAATTGTTCATTTATGTAATGTAAAGGAGGTTTCCCCCTCGAAGAGGCTGAATTCTAAGGCGTTGATCTATCTTTTCTATGTTTTCTTGAGTTGGTTCATAACAAACACTTTGCTTCTACAAGGCCATCAATGCTACATTGGTTGCAATAGTTTGCGACAATATTTTCATTGGTATGTTATGGATACTATCATTTTGTCCTTTCACCCTTTCCACTTATTCTTCTCCTCCATGGTATCTTCTTAATGCTCCTTCTTCTTTGACCCACATTATTTCCCTTTCTTTTAGCTTATGTTCTCTAGGCCATATACTTCTCCTCAAGCCTCATCTACTCTTTTTGGTTTAAACAAAATTATGTTCTTCTAAAAATGGATTTGCATACAACCAATATACTTGAGGTGTATGTCTTGGTTATTTTGGAAGATACCCAACATTATTGGCATCTTCCAAAAGTCTATGATGTACCCGTATACACTTTGACCCTGTCTCTACTTGAAGTAATTCCATCAGATCCAATAGTCCTATACATACTTGATAGGGTGGAAAACATACTTTATGAGAGTTTTGAAATCCCCCCACTTAGTCATTGAATTATATCCCTCGATTCTCATGGTTTTCATGTGGCACTCGCACTAGGTTAGGGCATGGCCTTATAATTTTAGACAAGAAAACAAAATTTATTATTCTTCATCTATATCCAGCGGACACCAAAATAAACCTCTAACTACTGTAATATTTGAATTAAAATCAAAGAATAAATATCAAATTGATATACCTTAATGTGCACCTTCACTTTAATATTGAATAGGAAGTATGAATGGTTCATGACATTCAAACTAGGTTGATCTTTTATGGGTTTCTTGTACTCGTCTAGTTCTTATCGATCCTCTAATTTCTCTTCCAATCTGACATTTTCGTTATCACATCCACCTTATTCAAATAACCTAATATTATTGGGCAAGGCTTCCATGATTATGTTGACATTATGTTTTATATTTTCAGCTTGTGGTTCTATCCATGTAAACATATCCTCCATGAGATCTTAATGGTTATTAATAGATTTGTTGACCATGGGTAGGGTTTTGTGACTTTCAACTCAAATAATCTAGATCCATTTTAACTCCCCAAAACATACCAAATGAAATATACTTTGATACCAATATGATATATAAAAATCGTGGATATTCAACTTCAGAGTTTTTCAAAATAGATCTACCGAAATGCATTTGAAAATCCAAAATCTACAATATGATGGTTAGTTTCTCCTTAAATCTATGGATTCGTTAATTATTGTACTATGCATATGCATGAAATATATAAAATATGGAAAATGGAGGATAGTTAATTAAAACTCACAAACCAAAATGAACACAAGATATGATATCGGTAACCCTTAAAATGGGAAACCTAGCTGGAAGGTGGGGCTTCTCTATTTTTCCTCTCTTCAAATGTAAAAGGACACAAGTAAAATCGAGTGAAACATATGACCCATGGGTAGTTAAAATCCATGAACCCCCTTTTTTTCCTCTCTCTCTATCCACTCTTAGCTACTAATATATGGAACAAAATGGGTTCAACTAGAATCCCAATACTTTCCCTCCTAGTGGCCTTATTATAACACAACCTAATAACATACTAGTCACTATGCTTAAATCCTTCAACTCTTAACTCAAGTTACAATTTTGACTCTTTGACATCCTCTTGAATCATGGTGAAAAAAATAGGAGGGTCATCTTTTGAGTGGCATAAATGTTGCATATAGACTTTATTTGAGGTCTTCCTTACGTTGTTACAAATTTATATAAGCGTAGAATATTGGTAGGGATTTTCATGCTTAGGAATAAATTTCTTACCCCAAAAATGTTATGGAATCAAACTAATTTTAGAAGGTGTGAGAATTGGATTCATCAAACTAGGAATGCTGGAAAAAATGCTCATATGAGTTGATTCCTCCACTTTTTTTTTACTTTGGAAGCATCAAGATGTATCAAAAATAATATAATGATACAATATGGATCACTGCATATTTCAAAATTATATATATCATTTTCTACACCGATAATCATACCAAATGAATAGAGGCTAAAGTTCTTCCATGAGCCATTATGTAAGTTAATAGAACATTTTCTTTATTAAGAGATATCCACTCATTTTGGGGTACAACATAAAATTGTCATTGATGTAGTACCTTACTTCACTTATCATATTATTGAGATTATTACCCAAGGATACCAAATCCCTCATTGGACTAGTTCACCTTAACATCCACAAGAAAATGGGAATGTTTAAAGTACCAATAAAGTGTTAGAATATATTTTGGAAATGAAAATTTAGATCCATAGTCATGATTGGGTTTTTTCACTTCCAAAAGAGTTACACCCCTTTAAATTTTTTATGATAGCAATGTTGTTTTTCCTATTGAATTTGCAATTAAAACATTAAGAATTGCTTTGGAAGTGGGGTTAGATATCATTAAAGCACAACACCATCATCTCAACTAGATTAGTGAGCCTGGTGAGCTTCATAAATCTACTTTTCATCATTCCACTATTTTTTAATAGTAATGGGGAAGGTGGCATGAGAAGAGTATAAAAAAGAATACATTTTGAGATAAATATTGGCCTCTACTATATGATTCTAGATTCAAGGATTCTAAGGGAATGATTTACACAAATGTGTTGGAACCCAATGAAGTGGACATTGTATATTCTAATGGGTCTACTAAAATTTTCATTACTGGTGAATCTTACACTTAATTTCTTACTAAGGGTCATACATTTTGATTTTATCATAGAACCTACTCGAATATGCATTTGTTAAATATTTGATGAGTCATTAAAACTTTGAAATAGTTGGTACAGAGGCTTCACCACCTACTCCCACAAAAACACATGTTTCTAAATTTTCATCCCAACAAAAAAAATATAAATATGATAAACAATCCTGTAATGAAAAATTCATGTTGGGCAGTATAAGACCTAATGATGCTTGAAAACCAATCTCTCATTGGTATCAATTTTGAGTAAGATCAATAGAGAAAATATTTGACAATATAATTGTGAAAAAAACCTTTGGAGATGTAGTTAGAGAGGTATCATCTGAAAACCAGTCCTCTATCAATTGACACATGCAAAGAAAAAAGAGAAAATAAAAAATAAAAGAGAGGAAGTGAGATAAAAGGACAACTAAACATTGCATTAAGAAATGGCCACATAGAGAACACAAATAATAGGTCACTTCTTTCTTTTCAATGTTGCTTTGCCTTGACATTTTTGCATAGTTGGTTGCAAAATATTTCTCTATTCAATACTTTTTCATCCTTTCTATACCTAGCAAATATCAATCTATTTTTGTTGCTCAAGTTGTTGTTTCATTTTCATAACTCTTGCAAATAAAACATATAAATAAAAAATAAATACATTTTTCATCTGATATAACAACTTCTATGGAGGTTGTAGATCACCTACTATTTCTATAGATCACCAATAATTGTTGCATATCACTTACAATTGTTACAATTAATCCACAATTTTTGTGAATATTACCTACTTGCTTCAAAACATATCCATTTCCATTTATCATATTCATTTATCTTCATGATTTCTATCTAATTCTCCTAAATAAGCATACATACATATTAAAGTAGGTCTTCAAATTTCAAACCCTCTACTTTCCATATATATGACAGCCTTGATGTTTTCAACCCTTCATCAAGCTACTGCTTTCTAATATGTTTGATCAAATATAGATTCTTTTACTTATTCTTTCAAATGTTCAAATATAACCTACTAGTACCTTTTCAATAATACACTCATTCTATATGATAAGGACATGAAAACTATTCACCCTAGAGTGGCGTACACTCATTCTACAATTATTCGTTCTCTTCTACCTTTGGAACTTTCCTAATTTGGAAAATTTCTGTTTTCATTTTTGGGGGTATGCCTGAAAAATATTTTCTATTAACAATTGAATATTCACATTGATGAAAAATTATTTGGCAGCAATACCTTGTAATCCCTCAACCTCCCTATTCTAATAGACCATTATGGTGATTCTTTGTGCTAATAATGGCCTAGATGATCCATACTTCTCATCATATCTATTTTTTTGTGTTTGTCCCATCAAAATTGTTATCCCATATCAATTTTATAATTCATATCTTGTTGCAATTTATACTCTCATAACATTTATTTCCTATCGTATTAGACATGGGGGATCACCTGTACATAGTGAAAGGGAGAAACTTTAGTAAGCCATCCAAGCCTTGAAGTATTTATGATATTTACAGAAGTAGACTATATGAGTTACTTTGAATGTCTACATGGGTTTTATAAGGACACCACATTAGAATTTTCTCATACATTGAATATCCCTATTGCTACATTTTGAGGAATCACTCTCCATGTGATGGAAGAAAACATAACTAGAACTACTACCTTTTCAAGAGAAGGAGAAATATGGCTTGAGAAAAAAAATCATCTATGATTAATCTTAATAAATAATTTATTATGGGTGATAAAATACTAATTAGATGAAAAGGAAATTCAAAGAATTTCTCTTTCAATGTCATGGGTAAAATTTTATACCTGCATGCATAAATATCTTACATATGAAGGAGGGTACGCACTACTTTTTGAATACCATTTTAAGTTGTTGATACACCTATGACAGAAAAGGTATGTCAATTTCCCATATTGTGTTTTTGAGTTCAAATGTTAGGTAGAGTTGAAACTATGAAACTAGTGTAACCAATCACAAGTTAATGAGTTTACTAGATAAGGATACTTAGTTAGCAAAAAAATGGGGTTGGGTGAATTATATTGATCGACATATTTATGGTTCTTTTGATGGTGCTAGACCTGCCAACATGTCAAGGGGATCTCCCCGGTAATAAGTCCCAATTAGACCTCAGACCATTTGGTGTAGGAGTCCCAACAGTGGGTCATAAGGCAATTCCTTGATGACGATGTCACACAAAGACAAGTAAGATAACGATGTCAGTAGCAAGGGTGTGATCATTGCAGTGAGTCAAGGAAGGTGCATGAGAGGTTCTAACACAGGTGGGTTGAGATGAGGGTGAAGGTGAGTTCCATGTTGAAAGGGATAAGTCCCAACTCAGCTAGGAACACACAACACACATGACATATATAGCTCCCGGTAGAGCAGTCCACATGGATGTGGTAGTCACAACATACAAGCTCAGATAACACATACAACAATCATGAAACAGTCTGAACGAGTGCACCAATTGTTACAACTAGCTTCATATGAAACGTCTATCTAATGGTTGGTAGAGTAATAGACATGGATGGGATAGCGTTAACAACATATACAACACATTTCTATTAATAGATGATGCATTACAACAATTGAAAAGGTTCAAATGTAGAACATAGGTTAAAGCAACATGCATTACAAGTGTTAAAGATTAGTCTTACAACAGATACAATACATGTGTGAAATCATGTTTCCTCTTATTATATAAAGAAGTGTAAGTTCCAATCACACAATATATCCATGTAAACCCGCTAGCCCCAATAGTGGAACATTACAACCACATCTGCCTACTCCTCCAAAGAGATGAACTAGCTCTGTGTAGTGGAGACGCCAAGGCAAACTACAATACTATCCAAGCTCTTTCCAAGATAGTCTTATCAAAATCTTGGCTGACCAAAAGCCCTTACAATGAGTTATGAGAGACTATTTATAGAAAAGGGTAGGGTGACCCTTGAAATTCCCCTTTGTGATAGTTCAACTACCCTCATGACTCTTCACCTACTCTATGACTGTTACATCCAACTATTGACACTTGAGTTACACATGACATGACTCAATATTACAATGCACATGTACTCATGTGAGACAACATGGCTTGAGCAAGCCATGCAAGACATCATTGACACTCAGTCTGTTGTGATGAGACCAACTCTTTGACATGCTTGTGATGGTGAAGGTGACATGTTGATGCCAAGCTTGGTTGTCCGTGATGGTGTGCATGCACCTCATGGTGACATCCTGCTAAAGCGAGCTCTTTCCTCCGTTCCAACAGATACATTGGTTCAGCCCCTTCATCCAACCGTCTGCTAACATGCACATGGTCTTCTTAGGTATGGCTAAATCAGAAACACACTGATGCATAATGTCTGTGCTAATCTTCAAGTTTGTGTTGGTGGTCATGCACATCAACTTACCGAAGTACATGTTTAGCTCTAGTTGGACTTTCTTCCTTTCTTCGCCTTAGTGAGTGTGATGAATGGGTTGAATCACATGTGTGTGCATAATCACATGCTTTTTGTTGAATCCCTTGCATGTGATCAAAAAGACTGCTCACCATGTATGCTCTATGTTAGCTACTCGGATGGATCTTTAACTCGCATGAGCACAGTTTCATTCATGAGTGCATGTTGCGCCTGTTGTTGTTCTTGTTCTTGTTGCACCTCATTCTCTTGTTTGTGTAGCTTCATGTTCTTCCTTGAGTTGCTACTTCAACACATGAAACTCGTTCTTTGTTCCATTCTCTATCTCTGTGCAATCTTCATGTCACATCGTCACCCGATAGCCTAATTCGCCAAAGTTGCTTTCATCATCAATGGATCTACTTGAGCTTGCAACTTTGTTTCGTCTTCGTGTTGTCAACAACCCTTATCTTGCATTCATTGCATTCGGTATGCTGCCTTCAGCTGTTGTTCATGATGCTGCTCACTATGATGTTGTTGCTGTCATATCTTGATGCCCTTGTCTACGGACAACTTGATGTCTTCGTGAGTAGGCAAGTTCATAGACACTTGATCGATTGCATCCCCAAGTGTGCTCTGAATAGTGTCTTCGACTCTAATCTCTTGGAGCCATTATACCTATATTTCTGAGAGGTAGATGAAAACCTGTGATACTTGGAGACATGGAAACACTCATGACAAGCAACCTATCAGTCGAAAACCAAAATGAACTTGAGCATTGACTTACAACATACCTGTGTGACTGATCATGAAGGTTGCACAATTTTGGCCGAGAAGTCGGGAGACTGACTGCTAAGACCGCGCAAGGCACAGTCCATGCTGTCATGAGGCTGACTAGTTGCTAGAACTGTGCAATACACAATCTAGCCTACTGCTGACTTTTGGAATTGCTGAATGTGCAATTTTAGCTGGCAATGACTACAGGATTATTGATTGCATTGCGCAATTTTTTGGGCCAGCAGTCACTATCCCTGGGGATTACACAAGGCAAGCCTAGGGAACAATTCCTGGGAAGAAATGCACATTTCTAGAGAGGAAGGTGGAGCCTTCCCTCTCAGGATTGTGCAATGTTGTCTTGGTGAGGCAAAGTCCATGCCAGGGCTAGCCAGACTCACTAACGGGCAACTTAACCCGAATGTGAATGTGAATGCATGCAGATGCTAAGTGTAAGCATAAGTGAATGATCATGCATGCAAATGGTGAATGAAAGTTTCAGAAAATGGAACAATCATGCATGTGGGTGAGGCAAGTCATCTAATTGGTGACCATTCGTGAAAAACAGTTTCATGCATGTGACAGTAGTGAGATAGAAATGAAAAATGAAATGGTGCTAGAACAAGCTAGTACACATGTAAATGATAACAAGTGTTCAAAGAAATAAATCAAACAATACTCATACAAGAGAAAACAAAAAAAGTGACAGAAATGCAACATAAGGCATGGGAAGCGGGCTTACCCGAAAACAGCTAAGCTATATGTGCCGACTGCTCCTAGATGCGATGTGGGATGTCAAAGTTACAAGGTTGAAATGAGGAATGAGCTCTGCTATGTTCGGTTGATGAGTTTTGATAACATTGAGGTTTTGACATGCATGTCAAAAATCTAGGGAAAGCGACACTTGGTGGGAGGTTTCTGAAATGATCCTTGCATGTAACCTCCAATTACTAGAAATAGATCCCCGAAACAAGGGAGGACTTTGAATTCAGCCTTGGGAGAAGCAGCCCATGCATGCAAGTTTATTTTACTCGGTCTCGGAGGGAACCGATCAACTCAGCTGCACATGCAAGAGGTTGTTTGACTTCTTGAAGGAAATGTGCATTTCTGGCTGGGAGTTGGGTTGATTGCCAAGGAGATTTGCACAATTTATGTTCAGAACAGCTAACTGCTTCCTAGATTTGTGTAAATTCTGGGCTGAGTAGCCCTACTCGCAAAATTTGTGCAATTTCTGCTTGGAGTACTGGCTGGTAGAATTGCGCAATTTTGGAGGCCAGAAAGCTACCAGACAAAATTGTACAATTTCTAGAGGGAAGACTAGTTTCCCTCCATAAATGTGCAATTTTCTAGGGGAAGGTGCTCAGCATGCAGCTGGACCAAGTCTGAGTGAAAAACCTATGAGGGAAATGCATCAAGCTATGATCGACATGCTGCCTTTGTGCATGAAAAACACTGAAGCTTGTGAACTTGACAAAGAAAGGAAAGATGTTGTGAAAGGTTGTTAGGGTGCCTCCAAAATGGGCTAAGAAAAAATTTTGGAGGGTAGTTGTAGACGCTACAACACTTGGAAACACACTGGTAGAACTCCATCTCTCTAAATGGACCTTGTTCGTGAAAAGAAAGTCTAACACCTCCGGAAGTATTGTTCAGTTCTCAGCTCATCTTGGTTTCATGCTAGCTTGATTATAAGATGTAGCATCTTCCAAGCTCTTGGTCAATTGACACACATTCCAAGCCAAGGCAACACAATTATTTCGATTGGGGTTGAGGGGTATATTGATGCACACATAGTATAGTCATCAATGTCTTAGTTTCATCTCTAGTGTTGCTCCAGTACCAATAGGCCTGGATAGTACCCCGATGGAGTCACATAGGAACACAAGCATGGCTCTACTGCCACCGATCCTAGTCAGTACCTTGGCTAAGTTACTTGCATCACCTCCTTGTGCAGGAATCCTTTCTCTTCTTTCGCCTTATTCATTTTGAATTTTGAATTTTTTGAATTTTCATTTTTCAATTGTGCATATCACTTATTCATTTTAAAGGTGAAATAGGGATCTCGACTTATTAAGAATAGAAGAGATTGTTCTAGTAGAGAAGTAGTTTATGTATCTTTGACGTGCCTGTTAAAGTTTTCCCCCTCACCTTACTCTACTTGACTGAGCTGACAAGGGTTAACCCAAAAACAAATGAGTAGAGAAGGTGACACTAGTTAGCATGCAAGCATTATCACTAAGGTTCACTTCGAACAATATGTATTTTCTTTTGACGTATCATGGATTGAAGGTAATAAGTTCTTCATATAGAGGAAAGATAATAAATAACCAAGTAGCGATAGTTGTACAAGCCCTCTTGTACTTCACCCACCTCATTTCACGAGTCATACATGGTTTCATGTAAAACTAACCTATGAATGAAACAAGTGAACTACAAAGATCAGATCAAAGAAAAAGCAGAAGAAAAAGTGAAAGCAAACAAACGAAGTGAATAAGTAAACAAACATGCAAGCAAACTAACTGAAGGAAAACACTACTCCTACTCCTACACTAACGGTGCATGGGCCTGATCACGTGAAGTAATATTTCAAATTCAGCCACCAGCACATTGGTAGACCCATGTTGGTGAAGGCTTGGTCAGCAAGCAACCCAGTTGTACGAACCAACAAGAAAGAAAGATATAACAATGAAGACAACCACACTTCATGCCTGATAGTGCCCATAGGACATAAGTGAGTACAAGTACATGACGAGTAGTCCATAAACTTATCATGGTGTTGTGTGACACTACATGTAACTTGGAAGCATAAGCACACTCTTGACTGAGACATGCAAGCAAATGAAAGAAACAAAAATAACTTGTGTCATGCATGTGTGCTTGCAATGTAAGATTCCTCCAATGAGTGAGCAATGGGATCATGCAGTTTGAGTGGAGGAGATGTGATCTGTCTGTGAGATGGATCTTCAATGCATACAGATGAGTGATGAGGAGCCTTGGGTGATTGAGTAGTTTCTTGACTGGAAGTGAGACTAACCATAAGAGAGTGAGGACCTGACATAACCATCAACTTGGGATGAAGTGCCTCGACAGTCTTGGGTGTTCAAACTTCATCATCAGGTAGATCATCATAAGCTGGTGGCTTCAAAAGATCAACTATGATAGATTCATGATCGTGATAAAAAATGGAAACAAATGGATCACAACCACCATGATCAGAAAAATAAATGATTTCTTCAGCATCCTCATGATCAGATAACTTAAACAGAGGGGTAGATGAAAAGTGAACAAACTCATCCTTTGTGTTTCTAGAAGAGACAGATGAAATTTCAAGTGGATTTTCAATGAATAGATTATCCTCTCCATTGTCAAATGATGGATCAACATCTGGTAAGTCCTGCAAGTGATCAACAATGGGTCCATCCATGGATGAAGACACGTTAAAATCATGGATGACAGGTTCACCAAAGAGGTCTAGCAAGAATGGAGGGGCCTCAGACAGAAGGGGGTCATCCTTCGCCGTGTGTTGACATTCAGGCTCCCACTCGTACTCTTCATGAATTACAGTGCATGTTGGTTATGCAACATCAACTCTGCTAGTGGGTTGTTCCTTGGTCACATTAAGTAAAGAGTCTGGAATGGGCAAACACAACACAACATCATCCGGAGGAACAACCTAGTGCGAAGACAGAGGTCATAGAAAAGAAAGAATATGAGAACTCAAAGAACTCACAACCAAATCTGCATGAAAATTGATTGAAGTGATGTTGGGAGAATGTGAAAACTGAGCAAGTGTGTGAGCATGATCCTCAACATCACTGGGCAGTGGTGGAGTTATTGAATGAGAGGGAGGAAGACAATTAGTCGAGACAGTGACTGCATCCACATGAGATTACGTAGCTCCACCAATGAAGAAGGTTGAGTGAGGCTTGATTTCAAACTTTCTCTTAGGATGGGCAAATTTCTTAAGGCAATACTGAAACCGATCCCAAAGATAAGAAAATTTTATCTGTCTCCTTGGAGCTTGAAACTGCAAGTCATGGAAGCGCTGCCAAAAATCAATAACGAATTCATGCAGAGCCCTCCGTTTCTATAACATTTTTTGGTCAAGGTGGTCTGGATAAAAATGATGGAACATGTCTTCAACAAGATCACTGAAATACTCAAATGAGTGCATAGTGTCAGTCGGTAAGCTGAGCAACCAACAAAATGGAGATTTGTGAAGTGTGTATACAAGCAGCAAGTTGGCATGTTCATAAAAAAAATCATATTTCTCATGAAGCATGGAAAGAAAGTCAAGTAAGTACTTAGGCCAGGCTAGTTAGCCTTCACCATCATACATGAAAGTGGATAAGAGATCGAAAAACTCCCCCGTGATGGAGACATCTTCACGATTCGAAAAACACCACGGAGGAAGAAGAGTGCAAGACTCCGTGAAAGATATGCAAAGGCTAAAAATTGGATGAGAGGACAAAGCTTGTCATTAGGCCCTTCTTCTAGTGCCAGAAATGTTGACGGTGCTGGACCCACCAACATGTCAAGGGAATCTCCCCAGTAAGAAGCTGATCTAGGTGGATGTTGGTGGCCACCCACCTATACCACTTAGACCCCCACAACTATTTCTTTTAGTTATTCAGTTTCCGTAATTGTAGCCCAATTTACTATTTTTAGCAGTTTTTTGGGTCCTGAACTTCGGAAGCCATTTTGAGGCCCTAAAAGACGTTTTTTGGGAAATTTGGGAGCAACATGGGTCCATGGACCAATGTTTCTCTTCCCAATTGTTGTAGTTCTCGAATAGATCTTTCTAACGAGATATTGTGCATGTCAAATGGAGATCATATGCTAGAGTTCATCAACTAATGTTTCTCTTCCCAAAGTTGTAGTTCTCATATAGACCTTTCTAATGAGATATTGTGTGCGTCAAACGGAAATCGTATGCCAAAGTTACGACCTCGGGAAGTTGATGTACCAATTTACCCAAACGGGATGCACATTTTGGTGTTTCACTTTCTAGGGTCAGTTTTTTAAATGTTTAGGGTTTTCCATTGTTTCTCAACAATAAATAGGCCTTCGAGCCTCATTGTAACACAGTTAAGAGGCATGTAGCCTCCACATCTCTTCTTAGTGATAAGCTACCATCACCCTAGCTAGTTTATTTCCATTTCTGTTTGTAAGAATATTTCAGTATTTTACATTAATGAAATGAAGTATTATTTCTACTGCATCTTTGTGTTTATGGTTATCTCTGTAATTTGTTGCATTCCTGTTTAAATCTGGATCAGTGGTATCAGAGTGGTCTACTTTTTCTTTGTTTTTCTTTGCATGTCCCCAATGAGGTCGGGATATAAGGAGTTAGGGATTGAATTGGTCAAACCTTTGCAATACTAGCCTCAAAAATCTCGACAGCCTCCCATGGTGGATGAAAAGGGGCGGGAGATCCTATCAAACTCTTGCTCGAAGAAGCCCTCAAGCGACAAAGGAATGCGATGATGGACAAATTTTCCCAGATCCTTCAAGGACTACCTAGAGGCAATGCATCAACTTCCAACAGCTACTATAGAAACGCCACACCCTTTAAGGTACAAGTTAATTTTGAAATCACCATCTTTGAGGGTCAAATAGATGCAGATGCCGTAGATAAATGGTTAAATCTACTAGATCGGTATTTTTTTGTTCATGAGTTTTCTAGTCGAGAAAATATTATTTTCGCTCTTCTCAAAGTAGACCCCCATGGCAAGGACTGGTGGGAAACCTACTCAGAGCAGAAGGATGAAATTACGGGCTCACTATTTTCAGCCGCACCCACTTGGAATTCATTCCGAGATGCCATCAAGGAGAAATACTACCTTGTCCAAAGCTATGAGGACAAATAAATAAAGTGAACCATGCTGTGGCAGGGAAAGGACCAAGATGTGCCAGAATTCACAAACATTTTTTATACCCTTCGCACACAGTTGGGTATCAAGGATTCTGAGCTACATTTTGTACTCAAATACAACAGCTACCTACACAGATACATCTAGAAAGAGCTGGAGTTCCTGACCATCTCCTCATTTGGCATGGCATACTGTTACACTAGCAAAATCAAGTAGAAGTTTAAATAGTAGAATCAAGACTTTGGATCTATGAATCCGAAGACCAAAGGACAAAGCCAAGGCGGGGTGGCCCAAGACAACCTGTCGAAGCTACAAGAAAAGAACAACTCCACGAAGTCGAAGAAGGACACAGGAAAGTGGTGTGAGTTCCATAAGATCCCAACTCACAACACAAGTGAGTGTCGGACCATGCAGTCATTGGTGGCTGAGTTGAAGGCTTCAGAATTAGATACATGTTCAGACCCTGAGTTAGAACCTGACAAGGGGAATGGCAAAGTGAAGCAAATCATTGATGCAGAGCCCAGTGCCACTGTTGCAACCACCAAGATCAAGAAGAATGAGCCCGAAGATCCAAAGGAGGGGGAGCATCTTTTCCACTCACAAATGTGGGTGAACAGTTCATAGCTACAATTCATTGCTGATAGTGGGAGCCGAAAGAACCTCATTTAAACAAAGGTCATGAAGCGGTTGGGCTTATTGACTACAGCACACCGGCAATCATATTGTATCGGGTGACTTCACGAAGGATGGGACCTCCAAGTCTGCCAGCAATGTCGCCTTCCCTATAGCATCAAGCCCTTCACAGACGAGGTATTGTGTGATGTTGCATTGCTTGAGTTTGTGATGTCTTATTAGGCCAGCCATACTTGTGGAGGCGACATGTTGTGTGTTGGGCCTCCAAAATGTCTTCAAAATGGCATCCACTTTCATCGTTATCACCACCATTTCACTCACATGTCACAACTCCATAACCATATAACCTTTCATTAGCCACCATTTTCATAAATATATGGGTTAGGATCCTTATTTACCTAAGTTATTTATTTTATGTGTTTAAAGTGAATTTATGATTAAAAACTAGGAAATTATCATGCTTTCATGTATCTATAATGTGGCTTGAGTTTCATGACATGTGTAGGTCATTTGGAAGCTTCCAAGTTACCTTTATGTGGCCTCCAATGCTCAAATTCGAATTGCCTTCAAAAGAGATTTCGACAGAGGTCAAAGAAGGATATGTGTCCTATTTGGATTGTAACTCTATGAGGTGCCTCATCATTTCTTATTTGGATTAGAACTATATGAGACACCTAGGAGATATGTGTCTCATTATGAGCTATTTTGTTGTAACTATATGAGATTTTTGTGGATCCTCATTAAATAGGGTAGCTTCTTATGTTTTTGTATAAATAGGAGAGCCTTCTCTTTTGAAAGGCATGTGTAAAGTTGAAGAAATGCTCATGTTTTTAATAGAGAATTTGGAGCTTATAGTTGGAGATTTGAAGATTTAGTTTTTCTTGCATATGGAGCTTCTTCACTTGCCATTCTCATACACCATTGGAATGGCCATCTAATGATTGTGAGATTTAATTGCTTTTATAAATTAAAGTTCATTTGCTTTCTTAGTATTAGTTTTAAAATGATTGTGTAATCTTTGTTTTTCTAAAAACATTTCAATAGGAAAGATTTATGTATTTTCTAATTGGATTAAGTTTGAGGAAAGGGATCATAGTTATTTAGTTTCCTTTCATGTTCTGTTATTTAATTTCTTAGATCAAGCTATCAATTCATTGTATAATTGAATAAAGGATCATGCCAAGAAGGTGACTTCAAATTGGGTGATTGAATGCTCAACCTATGCAATCATTGAGCTTTACTTTTTCATGATTTTATATTTGCTTTTAAGATCCTCATTTAATTGCATTAACTAATATTCCTAAAGATCATTCTAAGAAATTGATTTAATCATATTTCAAGATTGAATGGTTGAATATTTGAGACATGCAATTACTGAGTTATTTTTTGCACACCTTACTTGCTTTTCTAGGACATTAGAAGTTAAAGAATAAATAGTTGCTTACACATCATCTCTAGAAGGTAACATTTCATAATTGAATGCTGGAGTAACTAAGCATACATTAGTTGTTTTTTATTTCAAAGGTTAGTTGAATTTCATTTTCATTATTTTATTTCATAGATTAGATGAATTGGTTTTCATTATTTTGTAGTTAGATTGATCTAAACTAAAAGACAATTTATAGCACATATAGTGCAGACATGCTTCACAAGTTGAAGAAACCCCTAGGTTGACAAATTAAATGACAGTCAATCACTTTGCCCCAACATTTTGGCGTCGTTGTCGGGGAAGTGTGCATAAGAACTAACTTCCAATTTTGAGCGTATTTTATTTGTTTTTGTTTTTACTAACAATTTATGGACAAAGGATCTAGAATGCAGCCTAAAGACTACATTGAGGAATGGTATTAAGAAGTGGTTACACCACAATATTCCTCAATTCTTCAAGAGATCCTTGCGTCGAATCTAAATGTTAAAACGATTTCTCATGTCCTCATGCATAATCAAGTACATTTCGCAAATTTGGATATGAACATTTTAGAAAGTTTAATTTGTAAATGGATCCATTGGAAACATTCATATACTTAAAAATTAAAAAACAAAAATCTTTCAAGTAGGATAAACTAGGAAATAAATTCAAGCTTGATTGCATTTTTTTTAGAATTCTTCATTACATTTTTTTTAAGATTATCGAATTTAAAATCTTCTAGAATTTTATTTATTTTCTTGCATTGCTTCATTAACCTCACAAAAATATTTTCAATAAAAAAAAAAAATCATGTTTTGATTCTGAAAAAAAAAAAAAATCATGTTAGATTTTCAATAAAAAAAATAACAAAAAAAAAAAATCTTCATGTTTTTGAATAAGGGAAATGTAGAATTTTAGATAAAAATGATTAATTGATAACTGGCTCTAATGCAACCTGCAAAGAAAAAAATTTGCTAGCTTGGAATCCAAAATTCAAAAATCCATCATAATAAAAAATAAAAAATAAATCATTCTCGAAGAGGCTGCAGTTTGTGCAACATAGCTCAAAAAAACTTCTACATTCTAATATTCTTTGCATGTGTTCTGAACTGTATCATACGAGCCAACTAGTCTGGTCATTCACACCAAAGAGGAGTCGAATTAGATTGGTAGGGTGGTTCTGTTCTGATCCAACTGCTTTGGTAGGTTCAGTTGGCCGGATTGACTAGTTATGGTTTGTAGTGACCTTCAAAATGTTGTGTCCTATTTATGTTTTTTCCATTTGAATAAGTTTTTGCAAATTAGCTATGAAACGCAACCTATTCTGCAACTAACTGTGTGTTTCGTAGCTACTTCCATGGTTTAGCAGGTTACAGGTGTCAAATGAAAAAACTGACCACATGGGCATCTCTGGAATCTTATCGACATGGATTCTATCCTAGTCACCTAGCCTAGATCAATAAAAAAGCCATCTCAAGACCACAATCAAAGCCCTATTTTCAGGTTCTAGTACATGCACTTTGAAGCCTTAGTTGCCTGAAGTTGAGAACCATTAATTATTTCTATAAAAATTCACAATTTCAGAAATAAGAATCGAAGCTACCATAATCTGTTTTAAGAATAACAATTGAACCAGACGCTGGGGAGAAGCTGATCAAGCTCTTCACAGTGGATCTAGTAGACAGTAGTTTCGTGGCTTCCATTCATGGCTTTTGATGAAGTTTTTCATGTGGCCAGTCCTATCGATTTCGTCCCTAAAGATCCTAAGGTAAGTAATTTGGCTGCTTCAATTTTCTCAAAAAATGTCATTCATATATATGCATATAAATATTAATACTTAGTAACCTGAAATGATGTCATCTAACCAGAAGTTGACCAACCGCTAAATGTTCTGAAGGCTTGCACAGAGGCATCTGTATCCACGCTTATGGAAGAAGCGGAATCAGTGCATTGATAAAATCGATTAGATGTGTATCCCATTAGATGTGTATCTCCTTACTAGATAGATACATAACTAGCATCGAGAGCCACCACACAGCAAATCGAACCTAGAAAGCCCGAGTGCAATACTTGTAGATGAAATGCATAACAACTAAAAAAATTTCATTTTTAAAACATATATTTCAATAAAACCGAGGAAAATTAGAAAAATAAAAGACATGGGTTTTTTTGAGAACAGGGTGTCTTACATAACCGAGAAACAATTTCCTCAATTTCACAACCATTTGAGAAAAAATTGAGATTTTTCCGGACCCTATTTCACTGACTGCGTAAAAAAACAGTTTTAATTAATGCCAGAGACAGCAATTGTGGCCATTCAAGAATCAAATCTGATTTTGGGATGCTATGGTAGTTTGAGGAATTAGGATTGTGATTTGTTGTCACCAAATCCATGGATTCATTACCACAGAAGAAAAACATGTAAAAAGGAGCGACAAAGGAGGCTTCATTGATGGCAATATTGTCTATCCATGGTCAACATTAGTCCACAGCTCTGGTACAACAATAATTGATTGATTTGATTATTAATTCACCACTAAAGTCAATACCTATCTAGCAGTGTATGGTCAATGGCTACAGTTAGAAGTTATAGGCCACTAATCTATTTGGGTAAATGAGAATCTAAGAGCATGCAGGGGTATTGAATTACTATCTTATACGCATTTTTGTGGCACTGAAGACCCTATTAACATATGATGTCACATTTTCTCAACTAATCTTGTTGTAAGTAGAGTTTATTTTCATTTTTGTTATGGCTTCTACTCCATCTATACGCATTAATATCCAAGAGCATGAAGAAATCTCTTTACTCAACAAAGATTTGACGATATTTGGTGGGAATGATGTAAATTTGACAAGAGGCATTGCAATTATCACTTGATTTTTGTTCCAATAAGCGGCAACATTGTTTCTTTCTCTTTGAATTCATTTTTGGATATTTACTGACTTGGGTTGTTGTTCAGAATTTTAGCTACAGAAATTGTGCACATTCTCCAGCTGAACAATGATTCTGCAGCTAATCAACAATTCTGCAGCTGGAAAACAATTCTGCAGTGATGCATTTAACTCAATGCTTTATTTGTCAAACAATGTATTCTAACCAGAAATTCATGATCAACATGCCATTTCATCTGCTTACATCATCTTTCACTATAGCATCATGTTTCCATGCCACATTTTACATGACAATTTTCACTATTTCATAAAAATTTCAAAACAATCTAACTTTCTCACAAGACATCGGAATTCGATGATTTAAACATCATTGGAAATATCTCAACAAGATCTACAAAATGAGGAAGCTATTATCAGATCTTGAAACAACAAAGAATGAAGAAATTTCTGAAAAGAAACAGCAGGTAACTTGAGGCACTACTTTTCACACAAGTATATACTCTTTTGGTTTTCTTTCATGAACTTGTTTAATAGTACCGATTGTTATTTTTTTATGTAAATGTCATTAACAGATAAATTGATCACCTCTATATTTTGATAGCCTTACAATCCATTGGAGAAGAAATACTAGTTTTTGCAGGTTCCAGGAGGAAGAACATATGACCATAAGCAAATAGTGTCTCTCAAAGACGACATTTATTTCACAAGAAAATGATCAGAGCAGCAACAGAGATGAAACATCAATGCATGAGCACATGCTAATACATATCAGATCCAATAGTTGCAAGCCTTTTAGATGCCAGTGTTTCCATTGCATCCATAATCCTTCAGTCAATAAAACCTTCATCTCATTCCTTTGCAATCCCATTGCATTTCACTTAGTCAGTCAATAAAAATTCTCATCTAATTTTCCTTCACTGCTCATTTTTATTCACAGAAACTATATTTTCATGCCTTGCTTTTACTAACTCATAACCCATTTTCATAATGACATTCAACTCTCTTACATGCTAATTTGTCCTTTTACATTCCATTCACTTGTCATTTTTCTTTTCGTTAAATAAACCTTGATCCACTGCAAAATTTTCCATTCATAGCCCTTCAAAATCATTGTTTCACACTCACGTTAGATGATGGAGGATTCCTTAAGGCCTTCCTTCTAACAATCCTTGGCCTATCGACATCGACACATTATCTAGGTCTAAGGCTAGCGTCCTCATTAGTACCTTGAGGCTTGTATGCCTTAATGACAAGCTCTCTTGCCAATAATCATGGGAATACATCAGTGTCCTTTGATCATTGGATCTTGCAAGTGGCTCGAAATCGACTTATTTATTCACCCTTCATAAGATCTACTTAGGTACCTTGGCACTTGTTGACATTAATGGCGAGTTTGCCTCGCATTGGTTAACGACATTCATCAATGGTCAGTAATCCAATGACCTCTCTTCATGCTCAACACCGACACATTTATTCGCATGACTAGAGTTGTGCGATCAGTTTTATAGCGATTGAAGACTATATCATCTTATAATTTTGTAGTAGATACAACAAATTTAGCAGTAGAAATAAAGAATCAACTTCACAACCTCATCCACCATTTATGCAACCAAGAAGCAGATGAATTCTACATTTCATTCCGTGATCCAAAATTAGCCACACTCTTCAATTTCCATAACTCATGCACATTGAAGGTAAGTGAAGGTATGTGGTTTTCTAATTTTTAGTCATGCAATTCCTTAAAATACTAAAATTGTAACTTTGGGAAATTCCTCACTTCCTCTTTCACATTGTCATATCTTTAGTTGGGGGGAAAGGACATCATTTCATATTCATGCATCATACACCATCACACATTTTCATTTCATCCTAACATACTTGTCCTAATCAATTATGATTGCATTATGGTTCAAAAAGTTATACGATCTGCAAATAATGCCTAAATTATGAGCACACTATATGTCTGATTTTAAAGATGCATTCTTAAATATGTTCAATGAATCTTGCTACAACAAAAAGAAACAAGGTATTGAAACACAAGAACCAATACCAATTAGAATTTGGTTGAAACACAAGAACCAACC